>VWZZ01001725.1:85008-99586 GCA_013399095.1 Psophia crepitans
GCCAGCTTCTCCAGGAGAATGCTGTGGGAGACTGTGTCAAAGGCTTTGCTGAAGTCTAGGTAGACTATATCAACAGCCTTTCCCTCATCCACCAGGCGGGTCACCTTGTCATAGAAGGAGATGAGGTTGGTCAGGCAGGACTTGCCTTTAACGAACCCATGCTGGCTGGGCCTGATCCCCTGGTTGTCACAGACATGGCATGTGATTGTCCTCAAAAGGACTTGCTCCATGCCCTTCCCTGGCACCGAGGTCAGGCTGACAGGCTTGTAGTTCCCCAGATCCTCCTTACGACCCTTCTTATGGATAGGCGTCACATTAGCAAGTCTCCAGTCATCTGGAACTTCTCCGGTAGACCATGACCGCTGGTAGATAATGGCATTTGTCTTCCCAAATAACCATTATGTGTGACGGAGCCCTGCTTTCCTGGGGAAGGCTGAACACCTGCCTGTGATGGGAAGTGGTGAATGAATTTCTTGTCTTGCTTTGCTTGTGCACGTGGCTTTTGCTTTACCTATTAAACTGCCTTTATCCCAATCCACAGGTTTTCTCACTTTCACTCTTCTGATTCTCCCCATCCCACCAGGGAGGAGTGAGTAAGCGGCTGTGTGATGTTTAGCTGTTGGCTGGGGCAAAACCATGACACATGCTCAGAAGCTGTCACTTTTAGAGGGTCCTTTCTCTGCTCAAAAGCTGTATTAAATTCCAATTTTTTAATTTATCTGTACTTTTCTTTTCTTTCGCCCTGTTAATCTAAACCAAATATATCTATTGCTGAATTTACAACAGAGAGGGGACATGGTGGATGAAGTCTGTACAGAAGATTCTGGATTTGCCTCATTGAGGCAAGTCTAAATGCATTTTAAATAAGCCCAGACTCTGCAATTTCTTTCCTTGTTACACTGAAAATGAATACTACATAGATACACTACAGGTAGCACTTAAAGAACTACTGAAAACTCAAATCTTGCCTTCTGATGGCAGCACATAGTTTCAGAAT
The DNA here is from genome assembly GCA_013399095.1 of Psophia crepitans. Taxonomy (NCBI): domain Eukaryota; kingdom Metazoa; phylum Chordata; class Aves; order Gruiformes; family Psophiidae; genus Psophia; species Psophia crepitans. The sequence goes on from VWZZ01001725.1 coordinate 86,006, forward strand.
GTGGGAGCCTATAAAGACACCTGTTCGGTTAGTTTGGCAACTTGGGCCTCAAACACCACCTTTCTATTGAAGGATGGCTCCAGCAAACCACCCTGAAACACTACGTAGCATTAGGTTGATTGCAAAATGTTTGCAGAAGTCAGCAGTGATGGAATTCTGCCCGCCTTTCATTCAAGAAAGGGAACTCGGGAATAAATACTTTTTAAAACTATCTCCCAAAATAAGACAGACCCCCAGACTGGTGCAAATAATATGAAAAGTCCTCTGCTGAGACCCTGCAATATAAAACACTATTTTCTCTATTGCACAAAGCATAGATAAAACCACAGAACCACCGACTCATAGAATGGTTTGGGTTGGAAGGGACCTTTGAAGATCATAGAATCATAGAATATCCCAAGTTGGAAGGCATCCATAAGGATCATCGAGTCCAACTCCTGGCTCCACATAGGACCACCCCAATCACAGCAGATGACTGAGAGCGTTGTCCAGACACTGCTTGAACTCAGCCAAGCTCGGTGCAGTGACCACTTCCCTGGGGAGCCTGTTCCAGTGCCCGACCACACCCTCCGTGGAGAACCTTTTCCTGATCTCCAACCTAAATCTCCCCCGTCACAGCTTCATGCCATTCCCTCAGGTTCTATTGCTGGTCACCAGAGGGAGGAGATCAGCGCCTGCCCCTTCGCTGCCCCTCGTGAGGAAGCTGTAGGCCACCATGAGGTCTGCCCTCAGTCTCCTCTTCTCCAGGCTGAACAAACCAAGGGACTTCAGCCTCTCCTCATATGTCTTCCTCTCTAGACCCTTCACCACCTTTGTTGCCCTCCTTTGGACACTCTCCAATAGTTCCACGTCCTTTTTGTACCATGGCGCCCAAAACTGCACACAGTACTTGAGGTGATGCAACACCAGTACAGTGTAGAGTGGGACAATCATGTCCCTAGAGCAGCTGGTAATGCCGTGCTTGATGCACCCCAGGATATGGTTGGCCTTCCTGGCAGCCTGGGCACGCTGTTGGCTCATGTTCAACTTGCTGTCCACCAAGATCCCCAAGTCCCTTTCAGTATGGCTGCTCTCCAAGAAGATCATCTAATCCAACCCTCCTGCTATGGACAGGGACACTCTCCACTTGACCGGGATGCTCAAAACTGCATCCAACTTGGCCTTGAACACTTCCAGGGATGGGGCATCTATAACTTCTCTGGGCAACCACACAGACAGATACATATGTACAGAAGAACTTCTCATACTTTTTTTTTCTTTTTTGCAAGTAGAATAGTAAATAAACTACACAAGAACTTAGAATTTTTCAGAACACTCCAGCTCTTGCATGATTCTGTACCTGACTAATCCCAAAAAATTGAACAAACATGGACAACACGATCTGCATCTCTGCCTGCAAACTAAGACACAGTGGGTGTGTCAAATTTTACATTTGTCAGCCTTGAAAGTGGGCCTGTAAGAACACACTACTAGAGATAATAGAACGTGCTGCAGTACCCATGAATTATGTCTGTCTGCCATAATGACCCTATGTTTCCATTTAACGGGAACAGTAATAATTAGAGTGGGACTGGATTCTCTTCAAAAGCCTATGGAGCACAAAGCCCCTGGCTGCCAGCACTTGACAGATGGGAACAAACACTGCGAACATCCAAACTTTGTGTCGAACTGACAGCACCCATCTGCCCAGGGCTCCACCAGGATAACAACGTCTGGGATAATCCCAAAAGCTTCAGAGCAAAGTTGTACCCTGGACAGTTTGGACGTCTTGGTAAGGAAGTTGACATGCACACAAAACAGTTAAAGCAAATAAGGACATGTCAGCGCCGTGGCAATGACATACCTGAGCTGTCCCTGTCTCCCTGACACGCCGGTGGGAGCTGAAGCCCTGGAAGGAGCAGAACCACACAAGTGAGGTGCCAGGGCAATAACCTCTGGAAACCCAAGCACCCCATAACTGACAGAGTCCCAGCAGTGAGACATGTACTGCTTCATCTGCTTCCTCAGCAGGCAGCCTGCCAGCTTGCTGCCAGCGTCACCCTTGGCAAGGTTCCTACATGGCTCCTCTGTTGCTGCAGGACAAACCATTTCCCTCCTGCCAGAGCAGCTCCTGCTTCCAGGCTCAGAGGGACTCCAGGTCCTCTCATGCCCCTGTCTGATGACTTTTTTCTTTTTGAAGAAGACCCAGTGCTCATAAGGTACACAGATTTGTAATTCAGTAATTACTGAATTTATGGAAAGGAGAAACTGTGAAAAGCCTTTTCTGGGTGCGTTTTTCTTTTTTCTTTTCCTTTTTCACCAGTGAAAATATGCCAAATTTACCTAAGCTGTAAAGCCCTTGAAAAAGTAGAGGTCACGGCGCTCAGAAGGCAGCTATTCCATTCTACACTGCTGAGCTGACCGTAACAGAAAGACTGTGCTTATGCAAATTGTAAAAAGCAAAATGAATTAGGAGTTGATTAAAATCAGCAGAACATCAATATAAATCACTGTAAAAATACAGGCACATAAAAAAAAACCCCACCTCAGAAGTGTCTGTTTACAAACAGAATGACATTAAAAGGAAAATATTATGGTCACCATGTGGGCACAAAGCACTTCAAACTTAATGAACCCCAGAATGAATACTGCCTGGATGAACTTATTTTTACCTCCCTTCTTTAATTAAATAATCACATATTCTTCTTTCTTCAAGAGCCTCATGAGGAAGGTAGACAGTGACTATTTAATGAGGAGCAACACTCTTCCTTGTTTTTTTTTTCCCCATGCTCATGCCTTAATTACTAAACAGCGTTCTAATCCTTCTCTGAGCATACGTGGTGGGGGAGAGCTATTGTATGGTGCAGCCTCTTGAATATTCATTACAACGCACGTTTATTAATGATTTTATCTTATAACCACCCTTTAGAGAGAAAGCATAGTGTTTTCCCCACTGTACAGCTAAACAAATGAGGATCAAAGAAATGAAGGGCAAAAGCATCCACTATACCGGAGAGGCCGATCTGAGACACTTAGGCTGGGACTCACTGCACCAAAACGCAGGCATCTGTGGAGCAGACCTGAGGTAGCTTCACCTGAGCTAGAGGCTTAAACTCCCTCTACAACCACCAGAGAAAACTGGCACTTAAAAAATCGTGTTTCACCTGCCCTACTTTAGGCATCTACATCAAGATGAGACAAGCTATTCTTTAGAACGTTTCTCTCACTTGACTCTTTTCCAGATCACTTAGTACTACGCAGCAGGTGACTGATGAAGGAAAAATATATGCAATCATTCCAATTAAAATCTGTATCATAACACATACGCTTCAACGCATCTGAGTAAGGCTGTATGGGCATCTTTAACTCTTGCATTTCCCATCCCTGAAGAGCTGAACTAAAAGGAACTTTGCAAAGACAAGAAAAAACATTCCCCGCTATACACAAAATCTGTTGGAAGAGTCATCACAAAATGCTGACCATGCTGAGCCGTATCCTTTCAAAGACTTCCAATGTAGCTAAGTCTGGGTGGATTTTCACTGGGATAAGCAGAAGAGACTTACCTGAAAAGGGCTTTTTTCTCTCCCTCAACCAGTACCTACTGAACTGCACGTCTGTGTTCTTGCACTTCAAAAAGACACATCTTCACAAAGAAAATATTCTCCAACTTTCTCATCACAGGCAAAACAACTTTCTCTAAACTCATTCCTGGAAAGAATAGTTTTGCCTGAAAATGCTTAAAAAAACCCAGCAAACAAACTTGCAGACTTAAGCAGTTACTGGGGGGGAGGTGGAAGGAGGGCACAAGATAAACCTTACGGTACACTGCTGAAGTTTTCACTGTTCTTAAAAACATGGGTTTAACTGGGAGGCAGTTTACAGAAGCCTCAAAAAAGCCATTCCTCCTGCATGGGGGATCATAAAGAAGCACAGAAAGGGTATATCCTTTCTTTCTTGCTTTTCCTTTGCAGTTATTCTCTAGTTCAAACATAGCAGCTGATACTTTGCCCACATTTTGTGTCCAACCAAAGAATTGCAGAATTCACTGAGACAGACCAGAAGCACCAATGCCTTGCCATGGTTTATAACATCAAATGCTAAGAATTGACATCTGGTCTGTTATGTGAAAGCTAAAAAGGAAATAAAATGAAATGCGCAGTGGCTGTTCACTGAAGAGTTTCTCTAGCATGCTCGAGGGTGGAGACTTCTGCTGCAATCGAGATCCAAACTGGGATGACCTACAAAAATATCACAAAAATGGTAATTTCATGCATGTACACCCTGTTCCCATGCTAATACTGAAACACCAGAAGAGAAATCTCTTAGCAAAGGGGTGAAGAGGAAATGGGCCTGGCATGTTTTCTTTCGTTGGTAGTTACAAGAGGGCTGAGTGGTCACCGGGTGGAATTAAACAGTGTAAACAGCGCTATTTTTAAATAATCTGCATCAGAGTTAGGTCCTTGTAATACACGCCTTTTCCACACTTCAGACTCAAGTGGGCTATAGAATCCCTAAAGTAGATTTATGCTGGCAACAAAATAAAACATTGATTTAGTGATGCAAACAGCGCTTAAAACTAGAAGACCTTCAAGTTGCTAGAAGATATTTTTGTTGGTATAAACTGGGCGTCCGTTTGGTGGGAACTGAGGAGCGGGGCAAAGAAGCACAGCTCTACTGTTTGGTCCCCTTTGAGCAAAGCTCTTAAAATGTAGGGCAAGAGATTTTTCTGCTTTGGGTCCTACTTTAAATCCCAGCTGAAATCAATGACAGTCTTCCCACTGAGTCAAACAGGCTTGGACCAGGCCTTGGCTAACTTCATGAAATGCACCTGATGCCTGACCTAAGGATCAACAGTTCTCGTTCTTGTCCTAAACACTTCTGATGACAGCACATCGCAGCACTGCCGTGGCTAGGGATTAGATGCAGTTTCATGTGCATGCAACCCCACTAAATTCTGTGGAGAGAATCACCTAGCAGAGCATATTCAACAATCAAGATAAAAACATACATTTAGCTAAAAATTAAATTCAAGGGCATTTAATACCTGAATTAAACATTTATTTTAAAATGAGGAAGGTAAATGTGAATAGCAACAGCTAGTTACTAAGTTGTTGGTGGCTTCCCTCAGTTAAAAAATGGCAGGAGGAATTGCAGGGAGTTTGTTTTAGATTTTCTTCACAGCTATGGGGGAAGTTGTGCCAAAATCATGAAAGAGAGGAAACCACAGGCTCAGTGTGTCTGCAGTACAGGAGGTTTTTAATTTTATTTTTTTTTTTTTAAATTTAAGATGCTTGAAGCCTTTAGATTTCAATTGAGAAGGCCTGAATCACCAATAGCTTTGGATATAAAATGAAGGATAAAGAAAAAGCCAAGTAGGAGTTTTTAAAGAAAGTATTGAGGGACTTCCTAAGTAAACATGAAACAAGTCCCACAGTTCTGCCTCAAGGTGTACATATTACCATCTTTTCATGTATATAACCTTTGGATTATCTGCCAGAAAAAAGTGAAACTAACCCTGTAATTCAGAGGCAATACGGGTTATGGATGCTTGTGTGTAATACAACGGGAAACCTTACCCTTAACAGCTCTTTCTTTCTCATTAGCATCCCCATCTCTGTTCCCCCATTGTCTGTCTCTTTTCTGCCCAGAGCCTCATTGTCTCGGATGCTCGACAGCCAATTTTGTCTATTGGCACAGCACTGCTCTGCCTCCAGTTTCACACAGATAACCTGAGGGTCTGGGTCACCACATGACTTGACTTGCTTCCAAGAAAGAGTGCTTTTATATCGGTGTGGGTTCTGCATGTAAAAATGCAATTTTATCACCCAGGGAAGAAATGTCTGGAGGCAGATAAGAGAAAGGAAGCAACCTCAGCTTGCCACAGCTTTACCTGTAACCTTGGGAAGCTGTCATATCCTTCATTACTCATTTCTTCAGGAGGGCTCGGCACTCTTTTTTTGGCTGTGGTGAGCCATGACTTCTCTGCTAGTGTCAGAATTGCAATTAAAGATGAAACCGGTGAATGGTCTAGATAAGTACTCTTCATAAAATCACTGCCACCCTCTTCTCCTCCTCCAAGAAGAGAACAGGCAAGATTTAAAGGAGACCTGCAGTCAGATGCTTGCCTTTGGTTTATTTTGAATGCATGTTCAATTATCACAGTAACACCGTTTTGTCAGGGTCCTCCAGCATTTACACTGAAATAGCAACATGACCAATCAATAATAGCTGTCAGAATATTCTGGCCAGTTTCCTTACAAATGAAAATCATGACACTCACAGAAGGTCAAACACCACTAATATGAGGCACTGATGAATTGATTAAAAGAAGAAAAATCCAGTGATTTTTGGCTGAACATAGGCTAACACACAGAGCACTTTCTACCAATGCTGTTTCCCCAAGCCAGCTTTGATAAATATTGAGTTCATAGGCTACAAAATGATCTCTTTGAATGAACAAAGCATGGTAACCATGCATTGAGAAAAAAGATGCAAAGACAGGTTATTACAGGTGTTTAAAATTACTGTAGGGGAATGTGGTTAGAATAGCGAATGCACAGAGAACGTAACATTTCACCCATCATACAGCTGAGCAACACCATTGGAAGTATAATTCTGTGTAACAAGATCATGTTGTAAGATGTGGCATCGGTGCAATTATCTCTGACTAACTATGTTGATTTCGAGATAAATTTATTCAGCTTAGATGTCGATTTTTTCCCCCCACCTACATTTCCAGCTCACAGAACTTAGTGCTGTCTTCTCTGAGCAGTACCTATCTCCCATGTGCTGAATACTACATGGTGCAGTCTCACAGGATCTGCTTCAGATCTCGTTCACCATTACCTGAGACAGTTCATATTTAGGCAAAATACCTAAAAATATTCACACATTAAAAAACATCCTACATCAGCATAAATGTTCTGCAAAATGATCAATGAACCATAAACTGTAGTGTAAAGGGATGAAAATCTGCCCCACCACATCCTTATTTAACCTCTCAGTTAATGTCCCAGTAAAGGGGTTTCAGGAAATGATCTGAGGGGTTCCGGGGTTTTCTCCCCTTGGCCAAACCTTGCCAGGCACAGTCTGGGTATGCTACACTGATGAAAAAAATTCAAGAGGATGGAGTAGTTTTGTTCTGGATTTTTTAAACACCTCCCTCAGGGAAAGTCTTGGGAGACATTTAGTGTTTTCCTCCTCTCTGGCAGGAACGGAGCCTTGGCTGCTGCTGTTTTTTCCTTAGAGACGGGCCCTGCTAGAGACAGCTTCTGAGGTTACAGCCCAAGTTCTCTCTGATACAAAGAAAATCCAATCTGTCTCTGATTCCTTAGTCTGTTGGATGACTGCAATGCCACTAAACCAAATCCAAGGCTGAATTTTTTATTGGATTTTTTTTCCGATTACAGAGTTTCTCCTGCATTGAATTGCATGGCATATGCAGAAGATCTTTTAATCTCCAAGAGGCTTAATTATCACCCTCTTTGTAAAATTTTCACACCTGCATTCTGAATTTAAGAACTTCAGCTACCTGCTCAATGTTTTTTTTTTTCAAGCCAGCACAAATCAGGATACTTCATTATCCTTTTAAGTTTGCTGTTGACCAGCTCACCAAGTAAGCCAACTTACTGAAAGACCTCTTGACTAACCTCTAGCTGACCCAGAGGTATGAGTATGTAGTAGAGATGCAATTCCCTTTCACATTGCATTTCATGGCACATCTGGATAGCCCTCATGCAAAGTGGAAAGATTTGATCAATCCTTTTTTTCCATCTTTTACTAAATATGTATGAGGGCTATTTTGCCTTCCCTCTGCTTGCTTGGAGCCTGCATGGTGGACAGGAGAGGTTATTACAGCTCTCCCCCTTCCATCATTTGTTTTTAAATAGTTAGTAAATGAAGCACAATAATTTTAACAGGCAGAGGCTGCTTCCATTGGAGGATCCAACTCCTTGAATTAGCATCTAACAATTTCAGACCACTGGCTTTGTGAGAAGATAGGAGGATAGGTTAGGAAGTCTTGACTTTAATGAATCATCATGAAATACATTAGATATGTCAGACTGACCTTTTTGAATTGTATACTATTTAGACTAACGGCATAGGTTTCACCTTCCTGACAAGTCTTTGAAGACAAATTTGCCCATTACTCTCAGTACCAAGTAAGTAAAACAGAGTATTTTCATATACGAAGCAGAACTTGGAAGATAACACACACACCCCTCCCCTCCTAGTTATTTATGACAATTAAATTGTATTTTTAGTTTTCTTTTACAGGGACATCTCATTTCACCTTTACAGTTTTTTCTCCCATACAAAGCAATGTTTATTAAGCTGCTTTTAATGAGGTCATGGTTTCAAAAGCACTAGAGAGAAATGTTAATTGGACCTGTTAGAGTAATTTGTAACTTATACTGTTCAGCTAAACTCCATTTATTTCTCTTTAGGGATGATCAAGAAGTTTGTGAAGAAAGAAATATCTGTAAGATTTATGAAATCCTTGTAACACATGACAACTCCTCCCTTCTGTAATCATCTACTAGCAACATGGCTATCAAACTGTAACAACAAATCATAACCAGGCAGAGAAAAGAAAGGAAAAAAAATCTGTAGGGCAAATATACTTGGGAATCACAGACTTTTCTCATTAAAACGTCTTGACTTTAATTGCTTACAACTTGGCCACAGTTCAAACATTCGGTGTAATTTTTTTCTGATGATGGTTACCTCTCTCAGGGTCTATTTTTTTCTCTCCTTACTTATTTCAGGTGAAACAGGTCAGCTGTGCCTGAGAGCATCATTAGGGGAAATGATACTGTTTTGTCCCCACACAGAAAATGCTGTGTGCTTTAGATTCATGTTCTCTATGTGTCTTCATTACCTGACAGATCTGGGACAGCGAATCAAGAGAAGAGCCAGGAGGAGGGGACAGTAGGACTTTTTGGGCAAGAAGGGGAGGAACTGAGGTGAGAAGGTGAATGATCTGAAAAGAAGCTGCAGTTCAAGAAACTTGGGAATGGTTTGCTAAGAGACAGGGACAGGAGAAAGGGCTAAAGAAGGACAGGCATGAAAACTGCAAAAGGCCTTTACGGAGGGAAATCAGCAGTGTGAGAGAAATGTGTTGGAAAATTACCTAAGCCTTCCTTGGCAAAAGACAGAAGAAAAAAAATGGGCTGTAAGGAGAGGGAATAGCATGTTGGGGATTTAGGACCTTCTAGAAAAGAAGACTTAAACTAGGTCAGTAACAAAAGGGAAAATCAAGCAGCTGCTGGGAAAAAAAAAGACAGCAATGCAGCTAGGAACCAGGCTAAGAACAAAGAACAGAGGGAAAAAACATCACGCTTGCATGAAATGGACACGAAGGAACATGGGATCCCAAACTTTTACAGTTCTCTGCTGTCAGCAAATGTCTTTGAAACCCACTGGTCACATGTGCCTCTCAAGTCAGTTCTGGTCCCTGGGAAGCACAGACATACGTACTGTGCTGGACAGCTGCTCTGATAACCCGGCTAACAAGGAGCAGAGTCGTGGGCTTAATGGTTCTCACTCTTTTGAGCAACTACTTGGGTACAGACGTAATGTCAGACATAAAGCTGTTCCCACAGAGCTAGCTAATGGTACATAAAAATGTGTCAACACTTAAGGATGTAAGCTCACACAAATATTGGGAAACAACAAATGGACAGATGCTTATGCAACACAGCAATACCACTCATTAGACAGAGAAATACTATTTTCCTACAAGGCCCCATTCTACACTTCTTTCACTACTCAGCAGGCCTCATGATGAAACAAGTGTCCTACCCATAAGACAAGGCACTGTAAGTGCTGAGGGAGCTAGCAGTGAATGAGTTGGGTGCCACATGTGTAAGGCATAAAGAGGGAACTGCAAGAAAGGAAAGGAGGACATGTAACATGGAGGAGACACCTGAGTGCTGCTCTGAAATACCAGATTATCTGTCACAATTTCTGTAAAGGCTGAAAAGGACATTTAAGCTGTATTGGCCACTAATTGCAAGAATTTTCTTGTTTCACTATCAGCAGTCGGCAGCAGTAGCTCCTGATCACACAAAGTACTGATGAATCAAGAGTTAGGTTTTGAATTTGCCAGCCCAAAATGCTGGGTTTTCCTTTTAAACCACAATACGTATTTACTTTAGGTTTCCATGCTACCTATTTATCTCAAGAGGTGTTGAAAAGGTATGTATCTTTCTTTTAAAACAGGTAAATAGAGCAGACTAAAGCAGGTAAGCAAGCAGGAACTGATGCCTGACTGACAGATATTAATTCTCTCAGAGGATCATGATGAGATTCAGTGAAGTCAGCAGGTCATATTTAGTAGCAGCATGAGAGATGAAGGGTTAAAAGGAATCACCCGCGCTTGCTATTGTAAAAGAGTAGTCCTGAAAGCCAGAAAAATTGATAGCAAAAGAAACCACAAGCCTCAGACTTCTCTGAAGGAAAATGCCTCTTTTGGATCCAAGGATAAGTCATATCCCAAAACAGGTATCTTTCCTAGATGAATTCCTAACAAGCCAGCACTACAGAGAGAGAACTTCCTTACTGTATACATCCACGCCCAACTGTCAGTTCATACTAATGTCCCCGATACAGGCGTCTGGCACTGACAGCAGAAAGCACAACCAGTGTGTTTGATAAACAAGGAACTTGTACAGTAAGATGAGAGACTAACATGCCATGGCATGGAGATTTAAATATCTGCTTAATCTGTGCAGTGTGAACATGAATCGTGCACTAGCCTCCAGGACAGACAAAAAAATCCCACGTGTTTTACCTGGTGACACATCTGCGAGTGGCTCTCTCTGGAACTGTTAGAGAGAGATACATCTATGTCATCTTCTGCCTTAAGAGAAACCCAATACATTCAGAATGACCTTGGGACACTGAGGTTTTCTCCTTGAGATCTGCATATTGCCTGAAGCACTCAAACTGTGGCAGGATTAAGTTCTCAGGAAAAAAACAAAACAACAAACCACCAGGAAATTAATAACTTTGCAATCAGACAAGGATCTGCCTTGTGCCTCCAATAAGCCTGTGGTCACATACTGAAGACAGAAAGAAAATTCAAAATGAATAGCTGCACAAAAGGGTTGTTATCTCTCCTGTGGGTCTTGTGATTGTATTGCATGCACACCTACCTGGATAGAGGCTGAGCAGACAATCTGAGTCCTGACATTTCCCAACTGGCACAACATTGCCTTCTAGCATAATTTGTGTATGTGTTTGTGTAGCAGTATTTAAAGTAGAGTAATACGTCAACTAATATAGCTGTCATGACCTTTGCTTTGCACATGAATTTTCATTCAATCTGTCTCTGAAGCAACATAAGAGAGAAAGTGTTCTTTAAAGGTTTAAGTAACTAATTCATATTTAGAATTTCAAGGGATCTAGGTCTGTTGCTCTGTGACAGCCAGGAGACCTGCAGCTGCAGTCAAATGCTAGAGTACGCTACCTATGTGTTCTGTGAAAGACTTGTAAGACACAAAGGAAATGTTAATTTTAAGTTGATAAAGAAAACGAAAGAAAAAGGCAGTGTGGAATCCTACAGGCACCCTGACTTTCCTTCAGCTTTCAAGGTCTTGCAACATTTATAAGGTTTATGAGGATCTTTTGAGTCGGTCATTGGAGTCTCTGGAGCTCCTGCTCCTGGTCTTGTAAAACTCTATAGCTCTTAAAGGTATCCACAGTGCTGGATATGCTTGAGTGCTACTGCTTTACAAAACTTAGGGGGCAGTCCCCTAAAACTTAGGGGTCTTTTTTCTCCTACGTTTCTTGTCTTGCACAAACTACTGGAAGTCTGCACTGGATCACATATTACCTCACCTGAGGTGTAAACTATGCAAGCTTTCTTTCCCTACTGCTCTTCTTGTCAGGCAGAATTGCTGAAGAGTGAAACAGTTTTCTTTAAATGTACTCTCGTAAAATTGTTACTGCCTTCTGGTCTTTTTTTTTTTTTAATACGTGAACTTAAGTAAAGCTTTGCAGAGAACAATTACAGGGTGCCACATTCCAGGAAATCTATTCTGGCTCATGTAAGTGCCAGAACTATTAAAGAAACAAGAGAAATATATAGAATTCGAATGAGCGAGATGTTCCTCGAATGAGCAATATGTTTCTTCATTCCTTAAGACCGCAGGCCTCTATGGCTTGAACTTGGTGATGTGATGGTTGGAGGCTTGACCTGGGCACAGCGATCACAAAATGATAAGAGTTTTTGATTCTTGGAGAAGTAAGGAGCAGGGAGGTGATCGTCCCCCTGTACTCAGCCCTGGTGAGGCTGCACCTCGAGTACTGTGTTCGGTTTTGGGCCTCTCACTACAAGAAGGACACTGAGGTGCAGGAGTGTGTCCAGAGAAGGGCAATGGAGCTGGTGAAGGGTCTGGAGCACAAGTGTTATGAGGAGTGGCTGAGGGAACTGGGCTTGTTTAGCCTGGAGAAGAGGAGGCTGAGAGGAGACCTGATCGCTCTCTACAACTCGCTGAAAGGAGGTTGTACCCAGGTGGGCATTGGTCTCTTCTGCCAAGTAATAAGCAACAGGGCAAAAGGAAACAGCCTCAAGTTGTTCCAGGGGAGGTTTAGATTGGATATTAGGAAAAATTTCTCCACCAAAAGGGTTGTCAAGCACAGGAACAGGCTGCCCAGGGCAGTGGCTGAGTCACCATCCCTGGAGGTATTTAAAAGATGTGTAGACATGGTGCTTAGGGACATGGTTTAGTGGTGGACTTGACAGTGCTAGGTTTACAGTTAGACTTAATGATCTTAAAGGTCTTTTCCAATCAAAACGATTCTATGATTCTAAGAAATACTCAGTGAAGAGATGAGAAAGATTTTGTGTCTCCAGATGCAAATAGCTAACAAAAGCTCACTTTTCTGCCAAAGTTCTGGCAATAGCTAATAGTCTTGTTTAACTACAGCATCCTTCATTCAGAGATTACCCCACCAAAAACATCCAAGATTTTAAAAGTAGATTGCTCAAAAGCTGATCAGCAGCAGTTTATGAACTAGAGCTGCATAAAATGTTATGGGCCAGAATTTTGCTTCTACTCCTTTCGCTCCGCAACATGAGAAATGCAGATGTAGTCATATGGCACAGAGTGCGCTGCAATATTCAGACCTCTCCTGTGTCTAGATGAAAATAGGTGACACACATGACCATAAAGGTTGGGCACTTGAGGTGTAAGGATTATAAAGAAAAGAGATAAAGCCCACAAAGTTTATGTTCCTGCCACACAGCTGTGCGTAGGGCAAGTCGCCATACCCATCTCCTCTGCAAACACTGAAGTGCAGCATTATTAAAGCCTCACAAAATTAAAAAATGCAGGTAGTCCCCTCTAAAATCAACAAGGAGTATAAGCAACCACATTGTGTCATGATCGGAGGAGGTGTTATAGAAAACAAAAAGACTTTTGGAAGACTGCTACCTCTATCAACTGTTTTCTCAGAAATTATGTTTTCCTATTTTCTTCAGGGATTATCTTGGTATTTCCAGAGCTCCTACTATTTGAAAGCCACTTTGAAACTATACCGCAGTACACTCCACACATCAACCTACAAACATTTTCAGCACCAAAAAAAAAAAAA
>VWZZ01001725.1:99621-120807 GCA_013399095.1 Psophia crepitans
CAAGGTAATAACATCGCTGAATTGACAAATTTATTTCCTAGGACACAGCTGAGCAGGGTACTTCAGAAAGTATTTAAGCAAGCAAAGTGTAACCCCAGAGAGTTCAGTGGGACTAGCCACATCTCCTACATTTATACACACTTAATTACCGTACACAGAACCCCTTGATGCTTTTTTTACTCCAGTTTGTCTAGGTTCCAGAACCAATAAAATATACAACCTTCCCAGGTGACCTCCTGAAGATTTCAGGCAAAGGAACTATACTTCGAGAAATAGTATATATCACCTTTGAAACAGCTTATGCTTACAGGAGTACAAAAAGTCAGTTACACACTATAGGACTGTAGCTGAAAAATAGTTCAGGATTTTTTTTTTTTCATCTAGTGTAACCTTTTCAAATTAAGTTCCAATTTCACGCTATCAGAATATATTTCAGGGCTCTTTCCAGTTCTGGCCACATGGAACACTACTTTATAGGATATAACCATCTGCTAACAGAAGAGAAGATATTAAAGCAAGTAATGGTACAATTATATCTCCAGAAGTAAGATATTCTACTGGAAGTACCAGGAGGACCCTATAGAATGCACCAGACTTTATGTAACTTTTGGATTGTTGCGCCCTCTCAGAAGGGTAACTACTAGTGTCAAGCCATCAGTTACTGATCAGCCCCCTTACCCAATGCTCTTCCTCTTGTTTTAGTCTGTTTTCATATTCACATCAAGCCTGAAGCAGCATTATAAACAGCTTGTCTTGTGGGTAACATACGAGTCGGGGAACTGAGTAACCCTTCCGTAATTCTTAAATTTCTGTTCATGGCTCATATCCTCCCTTTCACGTTACCCCCAACTTTGACTTCACCGCTCTTGAGCAGAAGTAAGAGAAGGTTCAAATCAGCACCATTTTCCAGGGCCAGGAATCAATGGATTCCAGTGAGTGATTTTCAGCCTTTGTGCCATGGTAATAACATAACTGCAAAAAGCAAAGAAAGCTTCCCAACAAAATTTTTCACACCACCGCCAGAAAACTATGCAGGGCATGTAAACTGGAAAAAGTCAAAACCTACTGGGGGCTAGATAAAATCTAACAAAATGGTAATGTATTAGAAAGAGAGCCTACCGGATTGCTCCTTATTTCTTCTCGCAAACACTGCAGGACCACCACCCCACACGTTTCCAAGGTTTGATTCCCTTTTCCTTCCTTCTTTCTGACTACACAAGTCTGAAGTTCTTCTACCTCCTTAAGTTTCCCCAGGATAACACATTCATGGCCAGGAAGGCAGGAACAATAAATCCAGATTTGTTACGGAGAACAAAGGGAGATTGCAGAGCTTATTCAGAGAGAATGACACAAAGAGACCACCTGGTCAGTACTGCCTGTGCAGTTATAAGCCTGCAATTTCCAACCAAGATCTGTGTTCCCCTGCACTGAGTTCTATCCAGGTAACACTGAAAAGAAGGTTCCTGCCTTCAACAACCTGCAATTTAGAGCACAACAGAGCTTCCTATCTTATGTTCTTGTCCTTACAGAAACCTGCAAAGATTTCTAAAAGATCCTCAGTGAAATTGCAGCCAATTGCCTCCCTGGGGTATATAGGAGAACGGGGATGGGATTTTTCTCTGAAATGAAAGCCTTGCTGGGAACTTTGCTTCAAGCCAGGGGTTCTTTTTTCAATGAGATTTTGCTTTTACAGAAAGTGGAGCATAAAGAATCTGGTTTTAACTGTGATAATAGCTAGGGTTCGGTCATCCATCATCTTCCAAAGAAAAAGAAGAAATAAATGAAAAAACCTAAATTCTAGTGCTCTTCAAGTTACAAGATCACCCGCATTTCCGTTTTCTACATGGGACGTTCCTGCCCAGATGCTGAACTGTCTCCACCTTTCTGGACATGAACCTTGCATGAACGTCCTGCAAGCCTGCTAGACGCCATGCAAACCTGCACCTCCATTCTTGATAGTTAAGTAAACAAAGATATATATTATAATATTTAAAAAAAAGTCTGTCTTGGAGAAGAACTAAGAGGGCTGTTCCAGATTAAACAAATATGTGATATTATGCTTCTAAGTATTAATCTTTTCCAAGGCTTTGAAGTTTGACAGTGCTATTTCACAAATTCCTGTGAGGCTGCTTTACTGCTAGGCTAGAAATCTGACTGTGGAACTAAGGAGGAAAAGAAGAGAAAGATCCCCAAACAGAGAATAAATATTTGAGTCTGACTGGTGAGTATTTCTGTCTCTTGCCCCATTAATTTTCTGTATCTTGCAAGAATGGAGGGGCAATGACACCTTCCAAAAGAAATGGAAATAACTGAACCCCAAATCTGTTACGAAAAATCACCTGCTCTGACTTTCCAAAAAACTCCTATACCTTTAGTGGTTCAATCAAAGTTTGTACAAAGCATAAGCTCATTTTTCAAGCCATAATTTGTCACTTCTGCATTTCTTAACAAATTTTGTCTTCCCCGTTCTTTTCTATATGGCAGTTTCGTAACTTTTTAATAATATCTTGGCCACCTAGCAGCCCAGGCAAAAGGCAAAAGAATTCCTGTAAGAGCAAGTAAACCCCCCTTCCATGTGACATAGAAATGCTTACACGTCATTAACCTTTATTATAAACCAGTCACTGGAAAAGTTACTTTGCTAGAATCCACACTATGGTTTCACTCTACAAACCATGAAATGTCAGAATGTTAAATTACAGTAAAATACTGCTCACCTCCTTATGAACCCAAGATTAATGATACGGTGCGGAAGGGAATAGCAGTGCTACTAGAACCGTAACAGGTCACAATTGCTTCTAAAATAGCTCATCAAGAACAGGCAGCAAAACATCACAGATGGTTCCCAGAACTAAAGCCCCACTCCCCAACCTACCCATCACTGAGACATCGTATTCAACCAGCAGAGTCGCCTCCTGCCCGCATTGTTTGAGAATACTCATGGCTTCAGCATGTGTCGTTCCCAGCAGTCGGATCCCATCGACACTTAGCAGCCTGTCCCCAGGTTTGATTGTGCCCTCTCTGAAGGGAGATTAAAGGAATGATATTTATTAATATAAGAGAAATTGATTTGGAGATAATGCCTTCTTTTTTATGCAAAACGATTCTCTCACACCCTCTCTGACATCCATCCCTCTTGCCTTAACACTTAACATTTACTTTGATGGTGAGAACATTCAGAGGGCGCAGAGGAGAGGAAACTGCTTTAATTGGAAAGTCAGTGACTGGAAAAGGGCTTAACACATACCTAAATAATCAAGTCGTGTTACATTGCAACTAAGTATAGCTGTTGCTTCAACATATGTTTTCTTTCTGTCTTGTCCACACAACTCCTCTTTCACACACAAACACCTCCTCCCCCGATATTTTCTTAAAAATAAATATGAGGTGCAAACCACATGGGTCAAGAAACAGATTGCAAAATATGAATGTCCATTTACTGATTTTCTTAAAAAATATCCCTTACTTGGATCATTTCATTTTTCTTCTCTTCTTACCTAAAAATAATTTGTCTATAAGTGTACACTATCTCCCAGGCATATCTTATAACATTCAGAATCAGAATAAAAAATGAAGTACTAATTTTTTCAGCTCAAGAATTGGGGAGGAAAAAAACGAAGCAAGGGGGATGAGGGTGGGAAGCAAGGGAGGGGCAGAAGACAAAAGCTCTCTTGAAACATTTACTTCTCAGTTAATGCTTCCAAGGTCAAACATGTCAACATAAGCTACAGAAAAATCAGCTGCTTTAAAGAAACTGCCCTTTAAGTTTCTTTAATGGTCTAAGGATAAGGACACACGCCATTTTTGAAAGTCAATATTCTTTCTTTATATAGACACAAGATGGTATTACATACAAATATGTTCTTTGGGCAAAAACGTAAATCTGTACTCAGAAGTTGTCCAGGTGAAGTGAACTCACATGCAGATATGTACAAATGTCTTAAAATAATAACACAACAATATCCAGATGCATGACAGTATTTTTCTGAAGTGTAAGAGAAAAATTGTGGTGTTAGAGTACAAAAAGCATAATTAAGAGTTACACCAGCTATATGAAGGTTGCAAAAAACATGCTCTGACCTGTAACAGGCATGTGTTTTAATTATTTTAGGTTGGTTTTTGAAAGTGTTTAACGGGAAAGTCTCGAAACAAGCAACATATTAAAGTTCACACACACCATGATGCGCCGAGCCTCTGTGGTTGCCTATTACTGTTATTATTATTATTACAATCAAATGGATAAACCACAAATTTCAAAGAAACAGGTTTGAATGTATCTACTTCACTCCAAATCCTAACTTCTGTCCCAAATAATTCACCTTTCTCCATTTCTCTTTCACATGCACTCCAGAGAAAGATGAATTGTACCTGTCAGCAGGCCCTCCAGGTCTAACACATGTTATTACAACAGGACGAGATTTATTTCTGTCATCGTGTGCTCCACCTAGAAAGGGAAAAGTGAGAGAAAGCACACCTTCATTTTATGTTTTTTATGAAATCTCATTTCCAAGAGGTAAGTCTAAGTCTTGCAGCATGCACACTTACAGATGGGCTAAAAAGACAGAAAAATGGCCAAGCCACTACGAACCTCCGCTGAATTTTATCTTAAATAAAATTGGCCTACTGTGTAGCACAGATGATTCTTTATAAAATATTGCTACAGAGTGATTCTTAATAAATGTACATTCTTTTCTTAGAACTGCTACTCTGCAAATCTGATCTGTGTGTGAAAACTTAGTGTTCTGCAATGTTTGCTGCACAATGAACATCCTTGCTTCATGCATACTCAGAATAATGAGTCGCCACTCAGAAATTTATATATTAAATTAAAAAAACCCAGTTTTCCCTGAAGAAATTAATAATTCATCATTGGGGTATATTATTTAACAGCTGCATGTTTTCTTCTGTTCTCTAAGTCAGTGATAATACTTTTGTTGTACAATTCTGACTATCAGCACTATTAATCAGATTTCATACCTAATTTATACAAATACAATATGTGAATCTTCTTTAAGAACTACAATCCTCCTGCTGATTTCAGTGGTGGCAGAATCTGGTCTTATGTGATACAAAGTTTGTCATGTTCTTGGCACGGTTGATTAATTACTGTTATTTCATAAACAAAAATTAGAGTGGTTCATAAAAGCAGTACATTAATGTATGGAAAAATTAATACATAAATGGCAGAGATTTTTACAAACCATAAGCCATAGATCTTAAATGATTTCTTAGTGTCATAAAAACTTACTGTTTTTTTTTTCCAATTTAGAAGTTCACATTTAATGACAACTCACCTCTTATTACAAATCCAAAAGTGTTTCCCTCTTTATGTAAAGTAACTTCCACAGTTCTAAAGATGAGACCTGATCCTTGCACAGCTAAAAGAAAAAAAAAAGGAAAAAATTCCAAAACTTAATAATTTTTCAAATCATACACACAGATTTGCACCTTTTCCAATTTAGGATAGCTAATGTGTTTCTGTTCATACAATTTGAAAGATTCAGTACAGAACAGTCAGATTAAAGACCTGTAACTAAATACAGCTCATCCTCTTGTTTGAGAGAATTTTGGGCCAGATATTTTGCAGATTGCCAGCGGTTTGGAAAAAAGAGCCATAGATGCATATAACAGATGAGGAATTTGAGCCTTACTGTTTAAATTGTGGCACAATTTTGTTTTTCTTATAGTTACAGAAGAGAGCTAGAAAGGATGGAAACACACAGTTAGACACAAAAATGACGAATTAAATTCTTAAAGCAGCCTACAGAGTTGGTTGTTCAGCCATGAAAACATTTATCGGTATTGCTTAAAGTCAAGACAGTCAAGATTCTTAGGGTGTATCTCTGATCTCAGATTGCTAGATTAAAATGAAAAAAGTATTTTGTTTCATAAGCGATTGTTATTTTTTTCCTTTTTCAAAATACACATGCTTTCTCATCATTGGAAAGTGTGTAAAAAGATCTTTGATTTCTAGTTGAGTCAGGATTTTCCCTGTAAGCACCAGAGGAGTGGTGCACAGCTGGGTTAGGAGGTGAGAAGACTAATGGACAAACACATATTGGTGTGATAATCCGCTTTACAGGATTTGAAACCACCACTGTTAAGAGACCAATGGCCAGTTTCCTATTAGCTTTTACAGGAAAAACTTTGGTAGAGTGTGAGAACTCCCTTTTCCAAAGGGAAAAGGACACCAGGCAAAATCACACACAGGCACACTTCCCAGCTGCCAGTAAGATACTGCAAACAGCACAACACGCATAAAGATCGAAAAAAAAATCCTCTATAAAAATAAATGTTCTGTGAGCAGCAGAACTCATGAAAACTTGTGTCCTTCACTGCTCCTGCGTGCAATAATCAGTCTCCTGGTCCCCGTTAGGATACCCTGAGGGAGCAACGGACACCACAGGCCACGCAGCTGGGGAGATGTGTGCTGCCAGCCATGAGTGACCCCAAAGTGAAGTGGTGCCTCCCCAGCACTGCCTGCCTCTCCTTCTGAGGACTCCCCTGGTCTGGGACTCTCCTGTTCAGGCTCTATGTCCATGAAATCTGCTGTAATGTACTTTTTTTTTTTTTTGAGTCTTTCAATCCCCTTGTAAAAAAATTACTGCAGAAAACCAGAAGAGCAACCCAGTGAAATCACATACATGTCATTTCCTTAGGACAACAGGTGAAAGATGGCCCCTCCAAAGCATTGCTTTGAATTGCAGTAATTCCTGCTACAGCTTGAAGGTCAGGACTGTGTTATTGAAGTCCATGCAGTTGGTTCCTTTTCAGCTCGAAGTATTTTACTGCCCAAAAAAGGACCAAATTACGGGGAGGAGAAGACAACTCTTGCCTTCATTCCTTTCAACTGAAAGTGGCCCAGCATCTCACTTGAGCCGAATCTATGCTTCCTAATCTGCTTGGTGTGGCCTGTAACTTCCACTCAGGACAAGCAAAGCCTGTAGTTCAGCAAAGAGGAACAGCAACACACTGTCCTTCCACTTGGGGAAGAGCCATTCAGGTGGCTGTCCTTCCACCCCAGCCACAGCCTGGGAGGGGAAAGAAGGCCTGAACCTTCAGCACCAACAAAAGGCAGATGCGAGGTAGGCGTGGCTCACGTTCCAGTTTGAAACCTTGAGGTGGCTCATGCTGAAAATAGCAGCTGGATGCTCCTGCTGTGAACACTGCCAGACAGGGAAGGAAACACCAGGGAGAGCGGCATTACTACTGCTCAGCCAGGTTTAATCCATCATTATTAAAGTACTGACATTTCCCCACTCCGACAGTCTTCTCTCTGAGGGGGCAAACATGAGACCAACAGTAGATTTTCATTATGTATGGGGCAGGGAAAGAGGTGCCGGTACTTCACTACGTGACCTACTGGAAAATGTGGGTATAACGAAGGCAGCATGTCTAGCTTCTTCACTAGAAGTTAATGGGAACAACTAGACTGCCAATTATCTCCAACCTTATTAGCTATGCTTGTATGAAGGGGTCAGAAATTCCAAAGACTTAAAGAAAAAAGTATGATTTTTATTGTAATTTAGCATGTTAAAATCCTGTTTCAGTGGACAGGAGTAGCACATATGCAAAAAGTGGGTGAAACAGAAGGAAGCCCACTTGAGTAAGTGCAAAACAACACTCAGAAAACAACTACATCTCCAGCAAAATAATCTGAACTCAGCTGACTTCATTAACTCAAATACTGTGTTTCTGAACATGAAGTTCCCCCACCACACATGAACACTAATCAACACAGAACATTCAAAAAGTATTAAGGTGGTTGTCAGCAGGTCATACAAGCAACCAAATATTTAATAAGACTAACTCTCCAGCTGCTAGAAAGCAATGGGGAGTTTATCCTTTTCTGAGCACCAAAGAGAGTGATGGATTGTTTGGCTTCTATTGCAGGGAAAGTCTTTATTTAAGGAGACAAGAGCTTCCTAGCTGGCTCTGCAGATTTTTCTGGCCAAACACCAGCAAACCACATCTTCTCCCCTCCAGTAAGCAGCATGAAGGAGCACAGACTCTTTCAAGGGTGTGACTGGTGCAGCCCTCCTGGTGCCAGGCAGTGACCTGCCTCTCGCTCCTTCACTTTAGGTCCCAGGTTTCCAACTCACCATTTTGCTAGCTTTCACTTCATACCTGATAACCTCAATTCCTACTGATTTTCTGCTACATACACAGAGTCACAGACATAAGCACAAAAAGAAAAAAGCAAAGAAGAGGCGAGGAAAACACTCAGTAGCACTCTGTGACTTCAGTGTCAGCATAAACTTGTATTTTGAAGACAATCCTGCTCAGTGAGAAGACCTTGTTTCACTAACACAATTCTTGCAGGTTTATGTATCCCCATTGCCTACCTCACCAGACCTTCTGCTCTAGAAATGAGATGCTGCCTAAAAGTGATGTCAGGAAAGACTGGAAAAGTCCCAAAGTATGTTGTTTATCTAGCAGAGCAGGAGGGTGCTGCAAGTGGAGAGAAGGAAAGAAAAGGCAGAGGCAGAACTCACAGATATTCTCTGGTCTCGTCCCATAAGACCTTACTATAACAAGACGAATTCTGTTGCCCTTGAATCTATTTAATTTAAATCCCAGTATTCAAAACTGCAAACAAACAAACAGTGGAGGTTGACAACTCTGATCTGCCGTTGGCCAGACCTGTGCTCCTAAAACACCTGAGCACCTCTGAGAGCATCCCCCTGTACTGCCAGTTCTTTCCTACTGCTTCCACGCTCTGCAATAAGGCAGAGGAAAAAAAATGTAAGAAAACAACCACGACCAAAAACGTAGATCACCAACCATGCCCATCTCACTGCTGACAACACATCTGCTATTCTGCACAGGTTTCAGTTTGTTCTGCTATTACTTACAGACTGGAGGCAGCTCATACTCCACTTCTAGAACAACCCTCTCGCCAACGTTCTTGAGCAGGCTGATGATCTCATCATGGCGAAATTTGGTCAGGTTGATTCCATTCACAGATTTGATGAAGTCACCTACATCCAGCTGGTCACTCCTAGGAAGAAGTACATACTCTTTTGTTAAAGACAGATCTACTGGCCCAAACTAACTAAATCCTTTAAATTACTGTATAATGATGGTAAGAAGTACTTTTTGCATTCATTTAGTTAAAACAAGATGATCTTTCAAACAGAAAGTGGCATTTTAAGATCTTAATCTGGTCTAGCTTGTTAAATATTGTGAGAATAACATTGTTGCATTAATAATTTCTGATGTACAAAACCAGCTGTACAATAAAGGAGCTGGATGACTTGACTGGTTTGGGCAGAGATCTGGGAAAACGTCTTCTTCATGTCCCCATCTTCCTCTCTCTCTTTGGGAAGCGTCCAAAACTATTTTTTTGGACAATATTTGCCTTCACAGCTAACATCACAGCTACAGGAGGTAGGCCACAGCCCAAAAGCGTATGTTCTGCTCAGTTACTTGGAATGATTTAGCTTCACCTTTATCTTTTGACCTATTTCACTCATGAAGAACAGCTTTTTGGCTTCCACTGTAGTAGAAAGCAAGGTAGCTATGACTTTAGACTTCTTTTTAATCTTAAAACCAGTTGATTAACAGTGGGTTTTTAAATTAAATTATGGTAGTACTATGGTTAGGTTTTCAATTTTCCTTTTTCCCCTCAGTATTTTATGCTTCTTCTCTCAAGTTTTTGTTCAAGGACACAAAAAGGAGAAATAAAATTTATATAATTTAGAAGAAACTTAATTAGTCTTATGATGACTTTCAAATATCTCATTGGTATTTCTGTTTTTTGTTAAAGTAGCCTTGAGGGAAGAGGGGGACCAGCTGTTGCTGTTTCTCTCTTGAGCTTCTCCGGTCTGATGGGCTGCCATTATAGATGCATCTAGTCACATATTTGTTAGTGACCTTTCTGATGCAGTAAGTATTTCTGAAGCAATCACATCTTATAATGCATTTTGTGGCTTGAGATGTGGTTACCTAGCAGCAATTCCTCCTTGACGAAGGTTAGATACTCTTGGTTTCCCATCCTTGTCGATTCCACCCGATACTGTAAGCCCTAGGGTGGTGCCTTCTTTCTTCATTAATTCAACTATTGTTGAGCCCTTGAATTCCTCTGTTGAAAGAAAATTATTGGCATTATTAAAATTTAAGTGATAACACAGATGTTGCCTTTCTAAAACGTCATCTACTTTCCAAGAAAATCACTGTGTATGTTAATAAGAAATAACGTGTACATCTGGAGATTCTTTATGTCACAATTCACAAGTTCTGTCCACAAGGCTCTGCATATAGATAAATATGAGACATATGTTCTGTAAAAGGTTATTAAAAAACTACACCAATGTGCTAGTATACTATACAGAGCCAATAAATACGAAGTCTGGCAACACTTACAACTAAAGGTAGTTGTTTCACATTTTTAAAAAGCTATCTTTTCTCACTGCCTGCTTTCTCCCTCCAAATCTCATGTTTTATAAAGTACTTCAACTGATTAACTAAATAGAAGGGTAAAAGACACGATGATATAACGGTACTAGAAAATTTTAGATCCAGATTCACGTTGAGGCCACTAGTAGATGTCAGCATTAATCAAAACAATTGAACATAGCAAGAATCCAGATGGAGATTAAATATATCAGACCTTAACAGTTTTATTCCTTATTCTTACACAAATACATCTCCACTGTAACACTCTGAAATCTCTGCAGAACAGGTATAAAGTAAGTGAAGGGCTTTCATAGTCCCAGTTACGTGTAAAATTTCCCTCACATGCTGTCTGGGACACCCTCTCCTGCAGTTTGCCCATTTAGCATTCTCAGAAAATGCCAAGCTAATCTCACAGACCTCAACAAATGCAATTCACCTGCAGCGGAAAGCCTTGAGCTCTCAAAAAGAGACGTCCTTACTGCACATGGCTGGACAAGGCAATCTACATAGGCAGAGTTCCAGTAAGGCTGCACTGTTTGGAAAGCTACGAGGCAATCATACCTCATGTCCAGTGTTTCCAGTCAGAGGAGAGCTATTAAAACCACCAGCTGCCCAGGTATTCTGGAAAAATGCATGAAGTCCTAAAGATTCACCTAGAAAATGATGAAATCCTGGAAGGATCATTCATCTTTCTGGTCCTTTTCAGCATCAATATGCAGCTTTACGTGAACTGGTCAGATACAAACATCATATACACACCGTAAACGAACACTGCACTAGCAATCGTGCTGTGGCAGCATGAGATTTAAAGACAAAAAGCCACTCAAAAAACAAGCGTCTTGTATACATTCGTATGTTCACCAGTAAGGTTTAGAATAAGCACTACACAACAGCAACAAGGCTCTATCAATACCCTCCCATGTGACTGAGAAGATGACCTAACATATCTTGATCTCCAGATGAAGAACAGCTGCCCTGAATGTGAATAGCCAAACCTGAGCAAAACAGATGTAATGGTGGTGGGCAGAGGAAACCATTCAGAAGGGCCTCCAGTCCTGGTGGAGTATCCTGTGAACCTTGGTAGGACTTCTAATAGGGTTAAGTGCTGAGTCTTTTGCAGACGTATCACCATCCTATGCAGCGTTCCTGCACTTAGAAAAGTGGCTGACAGGCCCTTCTTTTCATTCTAGGTGATGATGATGTCACTTCAGTTATTCACATTTTTGTCATTATACAGCATGACTTAAGTGCGTGGGCAAGAAGTTTATAAAGCTTCTACTAAGACAAAATTCTGCAGTGTATACAGTCAGCAGCTGGGATTGTTGAAATGAGTATTTTAAAAGTGTAAGGTGTATTTGTAAAAAGAGAAGATTACAAGAAACTGTGGGACTAAAACCATGCCTCTATCCAGTCAGAAGCAGACAATAACATCGCTAGCTGGTCCATTCTCCAACTTGGCTGATGCCAGAACGTTATTTAGCATCATTTGGAAGCTACTGAGCTTCCACAATGTTTGCTCACATCTGGCCTTTTTGACAGTTCAAGAGAACAGATGTGATTACCTGCATCTGAACATGAAGACATGTTGCATAGCTGTAGGAGACGCTACGGACCAAAATGCTGCTTTCAGTTTTATAAAAACCTGCAAGTATTCATAATGATTACAAGAGTTAGTCATGGTACTTACTGCAAACAAAAATACTGTACATTTGCAACCATCATGCAACCACAGGGTCCTTGGCTGGTGTCACCTGTTTCTTCAGGGTTTATTTGATCATGAGATCAGGAGTCAAAAAGGAAATTCCCCTCCCTCCCCCCACCTCCCACACGGAATCCTTCCTTTGCACTTCTAAGTAGAACAGTCTGGTTTGCAGGACCATCTAAGATTTCTTTTTTTAACAAGTACATTGCCAGAACATGTATACAGGACATCACCAATGCACTGCACATGCCTAATCTTTTGCCATGGCATAATATACCATGTGTTTTGATCTTTTATATAGGTTCCAAGTTTGCAGTCCAATTCTGGGAAATACTCTGCTGCCTGAAGTGACCCGTGGAACAGATGATCCGTGCAGTGTTTTAAGCTAGCTAATGATTATACAGTTCCCTGCAATTACAGGCATGGAAAGTAATGACCAGGGTTGTTCCTTCCAATCATCCTTTCTGACAAGTTTCTGTCTACCTCTGCCAAAAGAACAAGGACCTCTAAGCACTCTGCCTTGGTGGGCAGGAGGGAAAGATGCAGAAACACTGCAAGGGAGTGGTGGTGCGAAATGCTCATTGCTAACTGACAGATAAGGTCATCTTGGAGTATGCAACAGTTTCATTAGGTTTGCCCCACTGAAAGATTTTGTAGCTTTTGTTGTACATAATCGAAATTGAACTACCTAAGCTGGCTTTGCTTATAAGAGACTGTTATCCCTGGAAGCCCTCGGAACCAGGCCCTTTTGATACCCCAGCCTGGTTTCCATCTTAGCTTTCTTAAATCACACATTATTACTTTTCTTATAATGCTATATATTACATGTTTACTCATCTGCATTGCTTTAACATTATTATTACAGACTAATCCCACTGGAGTTATGACATGCCCAGTATCAGAACGACCCTGGCACTCCATTTCCAATCCAACAAGCAACCGCATCTGTATGCACTGTTCTCTAACTAATGCAAGGTCAGTCTCTATTCCCTAGTTAATACAAAGCTATCCTGCTCGTCGTGGGTTAAGAATCAAACTTCTTCATGTATCACCTCACTCATAATTCATTACTTATGCCAACCAGCAAACTCCTAATTAGAAGTCTCTCGGGTCTGTTCTTTCCTACATGTATCCCACCTTGCTAATAACATTAGCATAGTCAGCATCGGAAGGGAAGGCAAAGAAGTTATTTCCAGATTTCTTATTTCCAGATTTGTTATAATTTATGAGTAAACCAGGAATTGAATTTGCAAGGCTTTTGCTTGGTGGTAAACTGAGTATAGAACATGATCTTAAGAAATATCTTCTTACTCCATTAACAGTTTATGAAGTATCAACTATTGGAACATCACTCCTGCAGTACAGCTCTGTGATACGAACCAAATGAATTATTCTAAAACGGAACTGTGTAGAGAAAAAATGGTTCTAAGTCTATAAAAAGCCTGAATCAATACCATTTCACACTTCAGTTGGAGAAATGCACTTGAGAACTTCTTCCCCACCCACCATTAATAACTCCTGCAGCACTTGGCAAAATGCAGCTCACACTGGTCCCTGCCTTCCCTGGGGAGGGTTCTGGGATGGCCCCGGGACTGCCATCGCTTCCTGCCGCTGCAGGGCCAATCCTGGGCACACGTCTCCCCATGCCCTCAGTCCCCCTATAGCTCTGCTGGCATCCACCTACCTCCAGTACGGGGCTCAGGAATCCTGCGGAATACTGGGGATGCGCTTGGCAAGGGCAGTGCAAACACGCGTACGTGTACACGCACACATACTTGTACGCACATGCAGGCATAAGACGGAAAAGAAAGGTTCTGTTCCAAAGAGCTTTGTTTAGCTCTCCAGTCCTGTCAGGTGGAGCATACATAGCAGCTGAACTCTCAAGAAAACATTTAGCTGCTGCTGCTGTTTTCTCAGTTCCTGGTCTGGACGCTTCGCTTGCGTTTGCAGCAGCAATACCATAACATGGCCAACCATGTCCTGGGCTGCATCAAAAATAGCGTGGCCAGCAGGTTGAGGGAGGTGATTCCATCCCTCTACTCCCCACCTGGAGTACTGCATCCAGCTCTGGGATCCCCAGTGCAGGAAAGACATGGAGCTGCTGGAGCAAGTCCGGAGGAGGGCCACAAAGTTGATCAGAGGGCTGGAGCACCTCTCCTACAAGGACAGGCTGAGGGAGATGGGCTTGTTCAGCCTGGAGAAGAGAAGGCTCCGGGGAGACCTAATTGCGGCCTACCAGTACCTAAAGGGGGCCCACAAGAAATTTGGTGAGGGGCTCCTTATCAGGGAGTGTAGTGACAGGACAAGGGATTATGGGTTTAAACTGAAAGAGGGGAGATTTAGATTGGGCATTAGGAAGAAATTCTTCCCTGTGAGGGTGGTGAGGCAGTGAAACAGGCCCAGAGAAGCTGTGGAGGCCCCATCCCTGGCAGTGTTCAAGGCCGGGTTGGATGGGGCTTTGGGCAACCTGGTCTAGTGGAGGGTGTCCCTGCCCATGGCAGGGGGGTTGGAACTAGATGCTCCTCGTGGTCTCTTCCAACCCAAACCGTTCTGTGATTCTATGGTTCTATGATAACTGTGCGTGCCTGACTTGCAGCAAGGTGTAACAAGCAACCTAGAAGACTACAGGGATACTGAACATAGCACAAGAACTCTTCAAAGGTAAGCAGGTGCTCAAATACAAGAATGGGTAAATATTACTGTAAGAAGATGAATAAATAGAACAACTTGCAGATAAGTAACACAATGTTAAATTAATTTTTCTCCAAGGAAAACTATTATGATAAAGCTTCTAGAATTTTATACATCGTCAGGCTTTTTGTAACTTTATACCTTTTGATGTATGTAAATAACATGTTTTAATGAATAAAAAGCATGGAAAATAAATTGACTCATGAGATTTCTGAACCTGGAATATATTCATTTCTGCAAGAAGAAAATTAGAACTAGATCGTCCTGGTTCCAGCTGGGACAGAGTTAATTTTCTTCCTAGCAGCTGGCACAGTGCTGTGGTTTGGATTTAGGATGAGAACAATGCTGATAACACACTGATGTTTAGTTTTTGCCAAGCAGTCAAGGACTTTTCAGCTTCTCATACTGCCCTGCCAACAAGGCGGCCAGGGGTGC
Organism: Psophia crepitans; assembly: GCA_013399095.1. Taxonomy (NCBI): domain Eukaryota; kingdom Metazoa; phylum Chordata; class Aves; order Gruiformes; family Psophiidae; genus Psophia; species Psophia crepitans. Next base: position 114,848 of record VWZZ01001725.1, read on the forward strand.
ACAAGAAGCTGGGATGGGGCACAGCCGGGGCAGCCAACCCAGACTGGCCAAAGGGATATTTCATACCCTATGACCGCTCAGTATATAATGGGAGGTTGGCCAGGAGGCAGCACAGTTCTGGATCTAGCTGAGTATCAGCTTTGGGTGGTGAGAAATTGTGCTGTGCATCACTTGCTTTGTATATTCTTTTGTCATCATTATTATTATCTTCCTTTTCCATCCTATTAAACTGTCTTTATCTCAGCCCATGAGTCCTACCTTTTTCTTTCTGATTCTCTCCCCCATCCCACTGAGTGGAGGGGGCAGTGGGCAAACAGCTGTGTGGTTGTTTTAGCTGCCTGCTGGGTTAAACCATGACATAGACTATAGAAGAGATTTTTTTCACAGAACAACATTTGAAAGCTGAGAGAACTCTTCATCTAAAGTTTTATAATCTATTTTCTATATTCCTGCAATTTTATATCTTAATTTACATATAACTAAAACTGAAAAGGATTTGCCTTTATGCCAAATATTGAGTGTTTTTTCCATCCCTTCTGTCTAAATTTCACTTTAAAATCCAAGAAAATGCCCAAAATCTACATGATCAGGTCAAGTGCTCGTATGTTCCACCTACTGAATGAGTTTGTTCAGTGCAGCCAGGACAGGACATAAATGGAACTTAACCTAAAAGTAAAAAAATACTTGTTGTTATTGATCGTTTCCTACCAAAAGACTTATATAATCAATAAGTAAGTAATCGGCAAGTCTGTTGAAAATACAGTCAATGCTGTCCTTGTATGGATTTTCCCTGCATGTCAGCAGAAATTCTGCAGAGGAAACATTTTGCTTTACATTCCAGTAGGCATCTCATGACTTAATAAGAAATCACATAAAGATAAAGTCAATTCTTAAGAAACAGACAGCAGTTTGTTATACTGTGGACATCACATCTACTCAGTGTTTCATGTCCTGCGGGTAGCTGTATATCTCTGAGCGTGACAAGAGGGATGTCAGGAGATGATGAATGCTCCATTCCTTGTTGACCTTTTCCTGACTGGCTGTCACTAACTCCTAAAACACCTACATTTTTATTAAAAACAAGCAAACAAAACCACAATGGTGAAGACAACCTGAAAACGTGAAACTGACTTTAACCTACTCTGTGCTGTCTCCTCCAGCCTGTGGAGGGACAATCCCCAAACCAGCCCTAGTTCAGAACCCAACAGCCACAGCAGAAGACAAACTGGTATGAGGTACATCAGAGCACACCTACAAGGCACAATCTACTGCAGTTCCCAACGGGAACATAAATTTAAAACAACGTCAATGCAGGTTGCCTTGGGTCGGCAGGCTGGGCTAACTGTGACTCTGGTAACTTGGATAAATGTTGTAAAGGAGAAATGTTGCACCATTTTCAGTGTTACTTGGACAGATACTGTGCATACAAAGAGATTAACTTGAGTTATCTCAATACAGATGATGGCATCTGTATCTTCTAATAGCTGGGGCTGCTAGGAATTTTTGCCAGTGACCACTTCTGAATTCTGCTCTCTGAAGTTTGTTTTTCACCCTACATCAAGGACTGAATGTATCAGGCTACATAGAGTCAGAAAAACAAGAAGCCCTTCCCTCTCTACATTTTCTTGAGATGGCTGGTGACAAGGCTCATGGAGGAATAAAATGAATGCAACCAGTAAGGAGATACGTGAAAACATTTTTTTTTCGTGCCACCTAGTTTTAGACTCTGTGGGAGACCCCAACGGTGGGGAAAGGCAAAATCGCAGTCACTGAGAAAATGTTTAAAACCGCCATGCCATGCGGAGGGGTTCTCATTTTTAAGGTATCTTTCTGCCACTTTTTGCTCACATGCTTCCTGTTTTTTAATTTGCGTAGATGTCCATAAGGGTGCAATGTAATGCAATGCAGAACATCTGCATAGAAGGAAATTGAAAATGTGTAAGATTACAGTTACAGAATCCCCTATTACAGGTAAAGAATCAAATTACAAGCTTGAATTCTTAGAAGTATGTTGAAGAACAATCAACATATTTTAATTAAAATGGATTTAGAAAGTAAAATATGTTCCAAGTTTAAGTGTCAAAAATAACAGAATTACTATTCACAATCCCTGAGCAAATCTTGGCAGAGAAATTTAATTAGAGGAAAAATTATTAATAAAATTATAAAACATTAAAACATCTGGCTTCAATAAATATGAATACTTTATTATATTTCTGTAAGAAGATGCAGATTTAATGAAATCACATAATCTTTTTTTTGTATTATTATCTACAAAAAGGATATTTCATCCCTGATGTATCACCTTGCAGCATGGTCAGAATAAAGATGCAGTGTGAACTACAAACTTTTCAATGATGTAGTCTAGTTAAAGCACATTTATTCCTTTAGCTAACTGTGAAGTTCTAGTGTTTTCATTGATGGCTTTCTTTGGGAGAGTGTCTACACTGTCCATTGATCACTACCTGCGTGTTTGAACATTTACAATGATCTTCCTTACCGCCAGATAAGGACCCATTCCACCTTGAGGCATTTGGTAGTTTTCAGTAAGTTCAAGCCCTTTCCTGCTTCCACATTATCTGTGGTGGGAGTCAAATTCCTGAACATGTGTGGGGCCCAAAGCAGCTGACTATACTGTCACAGTGGAGCTTTCTGAACTGTGGACATTGGAGGGTAGGGCAAAACAAGCACAATGATGAATTACTCAGTGGTTTCAATCTTCACAACCTCTTCAATAGACGTTACAGGGCTATCCAGAGCTCAAACCTCTTTGCTTCCACACAAATAATTTATTTTTGCTTGGGTGGGAAATGGGTACTAGAATGTACTTTTGAGCTGGATCTTACACCCATTATTACCTCAAATTGGTATCTCCCACATAAAACAAGTGACTTTTTTGAAAATTTTGCTTCATGCTATAAACAACCAAGTAGTCTTAAACTCAAGAATGGCCTGGGCATCAGCAGTGCTACCCTGAACACCTCTGCATGTCTCTGTTAGAGGCTATCGATGAAGGAAGGACAGAGCTCCACGACAACATTAGTCTTCTCTAGATTTCTGCCTGATTTGGATGCAGGCTTCAGTAATCCTCTGCCCTTGCTAGGGGAAATCCTGCTGTGCAGAACAGCATAGAGCCTTGACACTGACATAGCCTATTGATTTATAAAACTTCTTCTCACAGTTCTGACAGATTCATTTCCAATTTCCTCTCCATTTCCTTTACTGAGAAAATAGCACCAGGAGAACTCTTGCTAATTAGCGTTTATTTGTACTGAGGTGACACTATTCACAAAAGTGCGGCCTGACTGTTCCAGTTCCTCTGCTTTCTACAGTTACCAAAATGGATCAGGCAGGATGGATTACAGGATTGATTGCATTTGTGCGTTCAAGGCAGGAAGGAACCACTGAGAACAATTCCCTCCCTGATCTCCTGAGTGACACAAGCGGAGAAACATGATATACTGATAACTGCAGCTACAGATTATCTTTAAAAAAATATCCAATATGGCTTTCAAAGCATCAGGTGATGGAAAATCTGCTACATGCACATGTAATTTTTATCTGAATTGGAGCAGACAAGCCTTCAATCCCAAGGCCTCATTACACTATCATCATTACATGCAGGATCTCCCTGCAGAAACAGAACTGTAACCTCTGATCAAATCACCTCTTAATCTTTCTATTTTAGATTAAGACCTGTCTGAATTACTTAGGGTTTTGCCATTTAAGACATGATTTGCAGCTCCTTCCATTGTTTCAACATCCATTTGACCTGTGGCTACCAGGTAAGTTTTAACAACAATGCCATTAGATCCTATGTTTCCATTTGAGCCGTCATTTATTTTTACTAAAGCTACTTTGACTGTCGTGGTCTACAGTTGCTACATCACCTTTTAGTTAACACAAAACATCAATTTTCTTTTTCAAGACATGGAGCCGAGATCACTAGTATCATGGCGAAATTGAAGCTGTAAGGATCAGAAAAGAATATAGTAAGGGTGTCACTCCTTTTTAGATAAACTATTGTGCAGCGATTTAAATAATGGATGGTGAATTTTCAAATATATATTATGACAATTGAAATTTGGAGGAATGAGCCTGTAGAACTTTTCCTAGTATTTGGATTAAGAAGCAGATATTTTAAGTTTTTAGGAGTCATATACCTTTTTGTATGTAGTACATACAAAGTGTTTATCAAAGCCTCTGTGTGGAAGATTAGATGATCGTGAGAAGAATAAGAAATGAATGAAAAAAATGAATGAGAAAATGGAAAACGAGAGTGAATACTTCCTACAGATTTTATCTTTTGTCCTTTGTGCTCAGTGATCCCTGATACATTTATGGTTTCCTTGCTCTCTACCTTTGCGGAAAGCCACAACCCAGAAATGCCACTTCTGGAAGATGGTAGTTCAAAAATAGGCTGAAAGAATGCATAGCTATGAATGTTTTAAAAAGCGATCTGATAAGGGCGTATCCTTTCTCTATACTACAGTCTGATATAAAACTAAAGTTACAAGGATGGCTTAGGGATGAATTCAATATGCAACATCTGACAAACAGGATGCACTGGATTTTTTTAATTTGCTGTTTACAGTAATAAAAAAAAAAGCCTAAAAGGGACTGTTAACTTGCTCAACATTCTGTATGAAGAAAAAATATAGTCAAAGCCAAAGGAAAAGCAAGGTTAAAGAACTACAAATTAAGCTAGTGGCTTATATTAAAATTTGCCAAATCACAGGAATAGTGATGACTAGCTGCCAATAAGCATTTAGAATCCACACGGATTTACTATTTCTGTAAAGGAAATTTGCCAACAGGGGGAAAAAAAAAGGGAAAAAAGAAAAGGAATAACTCAGGCATTTCTCGGCTGCTAACCTGAGCTCTGTAACTCTCTAATCAATCTCTCTACTTACTCCCTAAGGTTTAATGTATGCATAATGAACTAATGGCAATGAGGAATGAAGACAGATGCATCCATTTGCATGAACTAACTTATTATATAGTCAAGCTTGCTGAAAAATCACTGCAGCAAAACAGTGAAATGCCCAGCTGCAAGAACGTACCTATGTGATTTCTTTTGTCATCCAAATTGCCAGCATATGCCACAGAATTAGCACAGAAACTGAAATGGCCTGATATTAACACCTAGTAATATTGCACGTATTAGCCTGTGAGACAACAGGAACGTTTTACATCTCCAGGTCACTTCAAGAAGCTGCACGCAGTTCTCAGCAAAAATCTGAATGTGACATCAGTGTAAGAGGCTTACGTTATCTTGGAGCAGCCTCGGTATTGTACGCTGCAGGAAAAAAGCCTTTCCTCTGCCAAACTCCAAAATGTGACACGTTTCACATGAAAGTTTTTCGTCTTTTCTTTCAACATTTCCTCTTATCCTCCAGAAACTTCAGGTGAAAAGCAGCAATGATGATTACACCTACCTGTCCCTCCAAATAATATATTAAGACATGCTAGCTATATATTCTGGTTCACATCTAATTCAAACACACATCTTGTTCGTTGTGTCTATTGCAATGGCTTTCTCTCCTTTCAGAGACCAAGAGGTTAAGACAAAGACAGGCAAATGTCTCTATGAATCGAAGAAATAGCTAAAAATCTTGAAATAGACTGGAACACATAAAGGTTCACCTAAACAGCACCTACCTGGAGGCTTCAATGATGTCTTTCATTTCAAGTAAAATGCAATGGACAGAATCTCAACAAGGATACTTATAGGGGAAACTGCTAACATGACTCAAAGCATGCCTGTTGACAATATTTACTTATTTTAAAGTAAGACTGTCTGTGAAAAAGAGAGGTCACTTAATCAAGGCTGTTGTTAAACAGAAGAAAACTGCCTGCTTGTCAGCACATCCTCAGGTTACTGACACCCAGCAAACAACTCATGAGATGTCACTGTCCCTCCTCTCCTCTCCTCTCCTCTCCTCTCCTCTCCTCTCCTC
>VWZZ01001725.1:121103-272641 GCA_013399095.1 Psophia crepitans
ACAAAATCACCAACAGAGCCTACCAAGCTTCTCTTGACACAGAGGCCTCAGCACAGAGAAATTCTATTATCGTTTACAGGACAATTTGTTAACAGAACTAGAGATAAAACTACAGGAAAATTGTATTTTTACATCTGATATGATTCCAGTTTGGTAGAAAACTTCTGTAAGTTATGCAAACATGAGCATTCTGATTTTATTTTTTTTTTCCCCTCCAGACATACCAACGTGTGGTGGTTTTGAAACGAGATAAACCTCTGCTCCTTGTGACCTGTATCTTTTTGACTGGGCTGCTCCCAGCTGTATCCCACGCCACATGCCCAGAAGCCTGGGAAGGCGGGGGTCCCCACGCCAGAGGCCTTCATGTGCAGTTCAGTTATCCTTCATCAGTGATTTATGAACCACCCAGGCTTGAATAAATGGGCCCTTTTCAGCTGAGGTCTGCATCACTGGGAAAGTTCCATCTAGATCAGGCACTGAGCATCTGCAGTTGCCATTCATTTCACCTGAAAAGACTGCTGCTCAAATCTTCTGCTTCTTTGTATTACTATACTGTTAAAGTGCTTTGAAAAATTGTGATAAGCTTACTCATGTGACTGAAGCAATTACAACTGCATAAATCGTGCATTGCTTGCCTGTCCCAAATATGATATCAAATGTGGCAACCCAAACTAGCTGATTCCTTAACTTACATTTTCAGCCACTTTAATGCAAAAAAGCACCATGATTTTTAGAAATACAAAACCCTAATCCCCCCCCCTTTGTTCTTCTGTCAAATTAACACTTTGACACTAAAAACAAACTATTTCATTTGCTTTCTTTTAACCCATTAATTCCTGTCAAACCATGGAATTGTTTGAGATGACCAGAGATCTACTTACAGACTCAAATTTTACAGCTCTAACTTCTGAAATCCTTGAGGATGCCACTCCATCCTTAACTCATATCAGATACTCTGCTTTAACAGCTTGTTTTCTTCTTAACTTACAACCTATCCTATCATTTGGCCGTACGTATAAAGGATACCATAAGCCAAACACACAGACATGTTTAGTGTCTCTGCCATTTTTTAACGTCACTTACCTTAGCCCTGTGAATGGGAGCATTTCATACCAGATTGAATGCACCTTATGAAGCTCAGATTTACAGCAACAAAGAAGGTCTGGCATGATAAGGTGTGTTTTTACTTGCAAGTACACAACAAACAGTTCATTGAAACAGACAGAAAGATTAGCACCATCCACAGTTTGGAATTTCCTAAGATTAATTTCATATCCTTTGCAGGAGAGCAGGAAAGAACGCTGACGGTATTTAATACTGCACAGAGCTCTTTGTCTGAATTGGAGAATTTGGAAGAATCACTAACAGCAAATGTTTCTAGACAAGACCTACCTTAATTCCAAGATTTTAGCTTATTCTGAAGGTCACCTCCAAGATTTTTTTGACTGAAAATAGATGGGAAAGGTGATTTCTGCCTGAACAAAACTATACAATAAACACATTCACTCTAATTTTTTATTGGGATATGTAAAACATGGTTAACTATGTATGGATTTTTCTTCTAAGCTTGTTCTGTACAAATACCTGGCTGGTTCCACCCTAAAAGCCATTTTCTGCTAAGGGCAGATTTATATTAACACAATATCCCCAACACGACTATATGAATGCAGATGTAATCTCAAACCCTCCCCGCAGAGATGAAGTCATAACGGGGGAAAAAAGAAGCCAAAAAAATTAAGACCAATTTTCCAAGCAAAAGAAGAAAGATTGCACTGCTGTGCTGATGTCACTTTGCCTACCCTGAAGCTTTGCTCATTTAGAAATACTGAAAAATTCATACTTTCAACAAATGCAGCTTCACCAGCAGTATTTCCCAGGAAATATCTAGTTTATACATCTTACAGAATGCCTGCAATAAGAGTCTCTGCTCTGGATTTTTTTTCCCTTCTTGGTTTACAAAGTCTAGGGCAGGTGATTGTCAGGCCATAACACATCTGCACATTCATGATGTTTTTGCCCAATGAAGAACCAGGACTTAGGAAGATGGATGCAGATACTCACCTAATACTAACTACTACCACCTGACAGGAATATTTGGTACGGTTTTGAGTTTATAATGCTTAATTTTAAATCATACATGCATTAGAAAAAGACAAGATGATGCCCTGTATTTTCTGATCCCCATATATTGACTACTGGTTAACGATATTTTTATAGGGTAGCATGCATTGGATCAGCATATAAAATGTTCTAGACTCTACTCCAGCTTTGTACATAGAGAAAATTGGGACTAAAAATTGGATCCATAACTTGTCAAAAATACTGAGACTCCCAGCACCCTTAATCCAGACCATGAAAAGCATATCTCACTATACATACTTTATAGCCATGTCCAGCTATCATCTTAGCTGGCCAGCACTTCAGCTAGACTGACTGACTTCAACAGCTTGTCTACTATTTTCTGCAGTGTGGGATTAAGTAAGTTGAGCCCCATGATTTTTATTATGTTCCCATCCACTATATGCTCTCCATTGCACCATTACCTTTTGTTAGTGGCTAAGGAATAAAGCTCCTGGATTTTAATGATCTCATTAGAGTTAGGTACCATCCTTATAAAATTGCAGAAATTCCTTACTAGGCATCTCATTTTGTAGCTACAAGTTTGTAATGACTTTCAAATACACTTGTTAAATTTTCAATTCCAGAACTAATGATGTATCTTTTAGCTACAACTCAACCTGAAAACTTTTGGGAAAAGTGCATGTGTTTATTCCCATGTGAATATGTTCCATGCCAGTTATTTATAAATTATTAATTTTGATTGTTCTGCAGCATTAGTTACTCTTGATAGATTTGGTCCATCTTGCTGCAGTCTTGGCCTAATGGCAAGTTTTCCCTATACGACCTCTATCAATTTTTACTTCTAACTTTTGTTCACAGAGGCAATATTTTGAGGATCAATATTCACACTGCATTACCAGGTATGATCATTCATAGTTTGCCAGTGATATCTAAAATTCAGCTGCGCATGCGTCCCTTATTTTTCTATGACATTGTGTTTTTACTGCAACAGAGTTAATGCTCATTTTCTGTATCATTTATCTGACAAGTATTTGGGGTCGCAATGTCACCTCATATGGGAAGAAGGTCTTGGCAGAATTTTGTCTCAAGAGTTAACTATTAAGCTGGGCTCTTTTCCAAAACCCCAAACAATCAATTAGCATTTAAGATTGGCACTTGTTCCTGCTTGGATTGATATTCACAATGTCCTTCCATCAATGTTTTCTGTGAATAAGAGCACTGAAATCTCTTGATTTTGGCCTTGTTGCTATTTCCCCCTATTAAAATACTCCTTGTTTTGCTGTCTGTACTCTTTTCAGTTTGTTAATAAGTGAGAATTTACTGAAGAGCCTTCTTTATCCGCTTATTCACACAATATTAGTTGATTCCCAAGACAATGCAGATAGAAGGTGAGAATGTATCTGTAATTTGGACAAGCACAATAAATTAAAAAGATAAACATCTGCATTTTACTAGCCCGTAGATCATCTACAAAGTTAATAAAGTCTCCTATTCTGTTAATATAAGAGGTATGAACAGATTTATGCACCTAAGTATAAAAATAACAAGGTACCCAGTAAAATTAATTACAAAATTAATTTGGATAGAAAAGGATTTGGGAATCCTGACAGGTGACCAAAACTCTCACTGGACAGAATATTTAATGCAAGCCATGAATATATAAACAAGACAGTTTTACACAGCAATACTTAGTACACCGTTGTATTTAGTGAAGTAGTGACTGCCACTTGGATGCTTTCTCTCATTCTTGTGACACGATTCAACAAGATTATTACTAACCAAAGAGAGGGCAGGAGACTCAGAAAAGAGCTTTCAGAATAGTTAAACACTCCTGGGAGCAAAAGACCCCAGAAGCACAATTTGTTTACTTTGAAAAAGGGAGGATTAAATGGTGATTTCGTAATGAAGCACCTATAAAGGATGAAGTGAATTTTGATGAAAAACAACTCTTTATCACAAATGAGATGAAGCTGAAACCACACATACTCAAGCTAGAAATGAAAGCAGTGAGGCTAATTAACCACAAAAGGCTGAAATAGATTTTGTATCACTGGCAATCTTAAATAGATTGAATGTCCTTCTAAAATATAATTCAAATATAAGTTGCAATGTAAGTAAATTAAGAGAAGTCATATGTTTAGTTTAAATGATCACCAAGGTCTTTTCTGGCCTACAAACTCCATGTAATTTCACAATAAATACAGTAAAACCTGAAAGGATGAGCTCTTTGTTCTTACCACAAACAAAAAAAACTAGTCTGTAATGATGTTATAATTAACTTGTGGTCTTACTGCTCCTACACAAAACAGCTATGTCTTACTCTTTTATTCTACACCATGAGGCACACAATTGTATCTCTGTCTGCCCCACATACCAGGGATGCAATGAGAAAGACACACAAGCACCAAAATCTCTTTCCCTCTTTTGATTCTAAGCAGCATGAAAATGCTATTAAAAAACAAGCAAAGAAACAACCCTGTCTCCATCCCCATGAAACACTTGACATCACTTTGTATTGGCAAAATTGACGTGTAATTTTGTAATAAAAAAAATTTGATTTTGATGTAAAAGTGAAGGTTTACAGTGAGAGCTAGTAGTTTTGACCCACTGATACAGTTGAAAAGAAGAGGCAAGCTATTATCCAGACCTGAGATAGCATATTTTGGTGTGACAGTGCTGTTGTCTTGGTAGATGTATTATTTCCTTGCTATTTTCATGCCCTGAATTTATAATCACTGCAGAATTTGAATGGGAGATTAAAAAAAAACCAAAACCCCAAACAGATGGAAAGCATGTATTAACTCCTTTAAAGAGGTATTGGAAAAACATTAGGAACATCGTTAAAAAATGAAGTTAATCATCTATAACCGTAAGATAAAACAAATCTATCAACTGCAAAAAGATCCAAGTAGGCAAATGATAAAAAATTATCCTCAACTTCTCAGATTAGCAAATTAGCCATCCCTCAAAAGAACATACCTGGACTTCTTCCACAGCACTGTGGGACATAGACTTCTGAAAGACAGCAATGCCCTGCGGGGTCAGACTAAGACTCCATCTAGTCCTGCTCCATCTTGGAGAGCAAGAAAAAGAGTTCCTGTTTAAGGAGAGAATGAGAGCCTGCCTACTTTGTCCTGTCCAGTCCTGCCACAGTTCCCCAACATCCACTGCTGTCACATTAGAGGTTATCGTACAGTGCTCCTCAGTCTTTGCAGTACTCACATATGAATTTCTTGCCAGTTCATTTGTTCAATCCCTTCTGAAGCCACTGCCTCAGTCTGCATCCATGGGTTTACTGCTTACTCTTCCTCCCTGGTGATATTGGATCCAGGAGGATTGTCTCAATTGAATGATGCAGAAATCAGTTTTTCTGCTGAATCCATATTTTTGCTCTGATACTGGACTGATAATAGTATTGATAAGATTGTCTATAGAGATTTCCACAAAAAAAACCCAAAAAAACATATTGCCTGATTTTTTTTTAATATGTTTCCTCACTTCCGAACAGGCTGGGAACCCAAACATCCTCATGGATCTTCTCATGTAGTTTCCATTTTTCTGAAGACACTCCCATTCCTCCCCCATGAAAACCCAGCTGTGCAGTGGTTTTCAAGAGGTCAGTATCAGGCTTTAGCTTCTCAGTTACCTAAGCCAACAAAAAAACTCTGGTAGCTACAGTGGGCTGTTCCATTTCACAAGAGGCAAAGTCCAGCAGCATAAAAGAAGAGTTTTACAACTCGCGGACAGCGGAGATTATTTGGATTGATGAGCCTTGTGTTCCGCCAGGAACAGACTGTGATCAGTCAGGCAATTCCAGGGTTACAGATCTGCCTGCGCTTGTTGCCTCTTGCTATGACCTTTAATGAGCATGTGGCTTCTTTCCAAATTCACCCACACTATCCAACTTCTCTTTCCATACCTCTCAAGCCTACTCTTAACAATCTTTATTTGGCTTTTCCTAGTTTCTCCCTCCTCACATGGCCTCTACAGCCTATTCCTTCTTCTACCTGAAGCCTTTAGAGGAGAACAGATTCTTCAACAGCTGTCACCAACGCTTTGATTAAAATGAATGAAAGCAACCATCACAAGGATGCTTCCCCTTCGCAGGGTTCAGAGAGCATGCTGAAGTTGTGCAGGAAAACACCCAGGAGCTGGGACTCCCAACCTCAGGAGATGCACTGATGCTTCCCAGCCTACTTTCAGGTCCCAGGTGCCACTGAGAAACCCCGTGGTATCACGGTGACAGCATGCTATGTGATGCTACAGATTCTATACGGGGTTTCATCCTCATCATACTCCATACAGCTAAACTGATTTTGCTGGGAAAAACTGCAGCTTAGAGTTCTTTAACACATTTTATTTAGAAGGGCTGAAGTTTGGTGAAGTTATGTGCAAATAAACCCAAATATCCATAAATGAAGGTGTTTGGTACCATCAGCAACAAATCCTGCTACTGGCTGTGCCCAGAATTAATTTTTATACAGAAGTGAAAATAGTTTAAAGATATCTAACTTTTCAGACCTCATATCAGCTGGATATTAGAAAAAGCACTGTGTTCCTCATGTACAGAATTGCTTTTAATGCCTTTTCTTCCTCATCTATGGCAAAAGGAATTAAATTAGATTGTTCTCTATTCTAATCCTTTTCAGTATTGAAAAGCACCAGCACAGTAGCAGATATGTAGAGCAAATGTATAAATAAATCATCAGCAATCTTGTTTAGGTAAGAACTTGGTGGGCTTTTATAAATTTCTACAAGAGGCACACTTCTTTGGGTTTACCCGTGTATGAAACACGTTTACATGAATGGCATATATGAAATCGTTCCAAAAAAGTTATTTTGGTGGAAGGGAATGAGGACAAGGAAGAAATCTTACTTATTTCAGTACTAAATATATGAAAGCAAATTCAGGAATTTCCTGAATGTCGACGGGAAGGAAAAGACATGTAATTCTGCAGATGCTTCACAGACCATTTGATAAACCTTCAGCAGGTTAAATAAACACACAGAGAAGCCTGTAAATGATATGGCAACTGCAGCCTCTCATCACACACGAAAATCAGCAAACGACTTTGCAGATATAATAAACACCTCAAGTGCAGAAAGGCTTACCAGCCCGTGATCTGCGTTTCACAGGTCGAAACACTTGCTTCTGCTAGGAAATCACCCAAGATAGTTACCATAATAACTGTGACTGCAGAGGTTATTGCTAATGGATTTCTAAATGCTAAAAATTTCTTCAGTGGCAAATCTGAGCATTCTGTGCTGATTTTTAAAAGCACACAGTAAAAGTAAGTGCCTACGAAACAAATGCAAACTGAGGGGCAAAAGTGCTTTTGTAGATGCATGCTTTAACTTCCTAATCCAGCCTTTACTCAGATATATTTATTATTTTCAGGTTTTACTCATGCAATACATTCTTTTTTTCCCCACAATAAGACCTCTGAAAAAGGTGGGGGATGATTTTGTGACAGGCTTCCTCAGGCAAATCACGCTCTTAATCTGCAAAACCAGTTGGGCAGTGAAAACTATTTGGTAGGGAATGAAGGATTAGGTAGGACAGCACTGCATCTGTGAAATCGGAGCGAGCACGAAATCTGAGGGAAGCTGAAGTCAGAGGCAAGGGAGGTTTGTTTCGACAGGCTGGAAAAGGTGACTGAGGGCTGCACAGGTTAAGCAACATCACTGGAGAAGGTGGCTGCCCTGCAGCAACTGACGCAAAGAGGGCTGCTGGAGTTGGCAGCACTTGGTCAGAAAATAACGGGATTGTTTACACCTTCCGCGGTTTTACTTGGCACGGGAGTCTGAAGGAATTGGACCGAGCTAAGTGCAAGCATGAGAACAGCTGTTTTTGAACACGCTGTTTTGCCAATGCCGTATTAATCACAGAGGAAAACACAGCTCGCTCTGGAGGTGTGTGTGCACAAAGGCAAACATCTACCCACCAGGGATGGACCATCTGCCTCTCACGGTTGTCAGTCGCCGGGAACCTGGCTCAGATGTTAACAGCTGAGCTACAAGAAGAATAACCTGGGATTGTCCTAAGCAGTGTCTTTTAATGAAACTTGTATCCTTGGATGACATCAGAAGTCTTTACCTTTTTTTATTAATCCATGTGGATTTTTTTTTCATTTCCTCTTATCTCTCTGTATTACTTTCTATATTTCACCCTTATTTCTGAGATTATCTTGTAAAAGAAAAATAACGCCCTCTCCCTATTCTAGTATTATACTATGCTGTACAGACCTTTTCCTCATTTAAACTGTAGCACAGCGCACACAAATGTTAAATTCAGCTAATACGATTTTATATTGGCAACTCAAGCACATCCTAACTGGATGACGTGTTCTGTCTCTAACGGTAATCTATACTGGATCCTGGAATTATATATATATTTCAACTCTCAATTATTTTCTTATTTCTTCACAACCTTTGCTTGTTTTCCTATAGCAATATATTTCTGTTTTCAGGATGAAACACACATTTCTGTATGTTACAAAAAACCCCAAAATCATAGTGAAGAAAAGCAGAGCGGTCTTTGAAATTCTTCAGTTTCCAGCTGACCTATATTTGAGTCCATTAGTTGTGGGCAGTAGACAAACCCCTCAGGAAAGGCGCATTTGGTGTAGCCTGAGACAGAATATGAACATTTGCTGCACAGCAGGCTGTGGGTTGGGGAGGGGGAAAAAAAAAAGCATACTTTTGTGGTTTTGTAAATAGCACCTGTATGTCTTCAGAGCCAAGGATTAGAAGAAAACTGCTTTACTGCTTTCTATTGACATACACATTTTGTATTTAAACATTTCAGAGCCAGAAAATTCCCAGGACATTAATTATTGTTTTTATTACAATAATTTAGTATTTCATAACTTCTCCTAGGAATATTTTGTGTCCTAAGCAATTACTGAGGACACTACATCATACAGTAATTATTTTTTTAGTATCAGCTCCGTAAATTCTATCCTCGCAAAGCATTTTAAGGTTCTTCGATTTGCCTGTGCTCCCTTCTAGCTCAGGAGTTCAAAATTCAGCCCACCTTCGAATTACATTTGTTTAACATTTCATTTCTGCATTAAAATTCTGTTACCAAACTCCCTCCAAATGAGGTTGCAAAACTGCTAAGAACAGCGATGCCGGAGCTTGAGACACTGCAGAGGATGCGCTCAGGGCTGTACATTCACTCTGTGTTTTCCCTCCAGTTTGATGGCTCACCCTGTTTTTGAGATCAAACACTGAGCTGAAATAGGAAACCTGTATCACAGCACGTTTCACGGAATCAGGCAGTGTGGAAGGAAAGTGCAGTGTTCATCCATGTACAAAGGAAGTGAAAAATCTGGTCACTTTAATTTCAGTCTTCCAAGTTTTGACAATTTTTCTTCAGAGTAGAGCAACCTATTTTAACAACTGACCTGTTAGTACATCCCTGCAACTGCAAACAAAACTTGCAAAAAATTACAAATAATAATAATAAAAAAAAAATGGAGAGAAAACCAGGCTCACCATGGTGGAGAAAATGTCAAAAGAATGATTTATAACGCCTAGGTTTGGTCTTTCCTGCTTTTCCCCGTACGGGTTGGCATGCGCTCTCACCACAAACACAGATAATTTGCCTGTTGAGCAGATCAGTACCACGGTGGAGTAGGTGGTGGCTGGGATGAGACCTGGGAAGGTGAAACAGCTCCTGTGGGTCCCTGGGACCAGCACAGCTGGAGCACAAGGGTGCTCTTACATGAGACGTGGAACAACAGTGGATCAAAGACAACATGATGAGAGACAAGACTTCAAGGACCTTTTGGTAGGTGCTTTGAGCAGGGCAGAAGGCAGGCAGCTGGGTTACTCTGCTGTTCCAGAGAAAAGAAAATTTCCTCTGTTTGAGGAAATATTCCCACTGCGTCTCCTCGTTATTTGGCAACGGTTCTTTGAACACGGATTTACTTTGGAGAAAGACAGCTACATGACTGCACTCCTCCTCGCTAAACTAAATCTCTGAATTCACAGATGATGCAAATAGCTGTCCCAGACTACAGTTCAGATTATAGCTGTTTTGAGCCCTTGACCACTTCAGGTGATAAAACTTCACATTTCTAGAGGTCTCCCATAGTGCAGATGTCTGAGTCAGTAGATGCAAGAAGCAAATGTACGGATTTTTTTTTAATTTAATGTCAAAGAGATTGGGTACAAATTAGCTTTTCTCTAAAAACAAAAAGACGTTTGACCCAACCAAAATGATTCGCAGAATTTAACTGAAACTCAGTAATGATTTCAGCCAAGAAAAATAAAACATCGAGAAGCTGAAACATTTAAGCTCTTCAAAAACTGTGGGGTTTTGACTTTTGACTACTTATTTTAAATGTTTTTTTTAGTAATAGTAACTTTTAAGACTCAATAAAAAGTACGTACAGAATTGGACTAAAACCAAAATGAAAATTTAGTTATAGATTTGATAACAGAATCACAGAACGGTTTGGGTTGGAAGGGACCACAAGGATCATCTAGTTCCAACCCCCTGCCATGGGCAGGGACACCCTCCACTAGACCAGGTTGCCCAAAGCCCCATCCAACCTGGCCTTGAACACTTCCAGGGAGGGGGCAGCCACAGCTTCTCTGGGAAATCGGTTCCAGTTGAAATATTTTAATCAGTCTCAAATTTATGGTGTCTTTTTTTTGTTTCATGAAGAAACTATTTTTATGATTACGTCAGGCCATTTCTTTCCCCTCCATCCTCCTAGTTTTCAGTGAGTGAAGTGAAAACAGACAAATAAATAAATGACGTGAACAATTTGCACGGCATTAGTATCGACAGATTTCTCCATGTTGTTAAAACAGATAAGAGGGCACGGGATTTTAGTCTGGGAAGCTTGAGAGGAGCTATTCAGCCTGTCCATATTCAGGACTGAGAACATGCTTATCTTTAAGCATATGTTAAAGTCTCCTTGATTTCAAAGTGCCTCTTTAACAGTGTCATCAGCTCTTGACATTGCGTCAGTACTTTTGTAATATTTTATGCCTTTTTTAAAGCTCCTGTAGGAATAAGCAACCCCAGTAATGACACCTTTGACTCCAGCGCTATTGACCTAATGCTTCCGCTCAGCTAGGCACCGCTTCAAACCCTTGGCAAACCAGGAGGAAACCTCAGGCCAGGAACTCAGCCCAGGAACTACAGCCATCTAAACGTAGGGATTCAAGAGGTGAGCTAACAAGTGAACATCAAATATTTTATTTTTAAATGACAGATGTTTTTAACTGCATCTCTGATTCTAAGGGAAGCGTCTTACCTGTGAATTTTGAAGTACATTGCTTTCATTTATGTACCGAAGTGCTAATCTGACGGTGATAGTTTCCTGAGTGAGGCACAGCACACCCCCCCCTTGGCTTCTGTAACCTACTACATGGGCAGAGTAGCAATAAGGTTTCATTATATACTGGTTGACAGTCTAAATTTAAAGGTTCAAAGGAGCAAATTTCTTTCTCACTCTGCAGGCTGCTTGTCATGCTGGTGTTACCTTCAGCCCCACTTTTACAATAAGAAATTCTGACTGCAAAGCTAAGTAATCTTCCAAACAATCATGTACATATAACTATAAATAAACACCTACACATCTTCAAAATTAAGTCCGAGTTTCAAACCACAATTGTATTAATTTGAATTAACTATAATTTCAGCAATTCTGTGAATCCCTTTCAAAGGATCTGTTGCTTCTTGATTTTGCACCATGTGAAGACATGATAAATATGACATGTAGTCTCATCACATGAATAATGCATTTCGCATCTTAAGCAAGCAAGTTCTGCTCCAGAGAGATGCTTAATCCATTCCCTACTTCTGGGGATGAAAGGAATTAAACTCAGTGCACTGATTTCACAGTATGTGCTCATTTGACTTTAATTATAAAATGATTATTTCAACATTTTTTTCCCTGTAAAATAAACCATGACTGAGCTCCACGTAACCTCTATATAATTATAGTACTTCTCTGTGCACTCAGTCTTTGCTCATCAATAGTGTGCTTTCAATACAGTTTCACAGGGAAGGATAAAAAACCATCTTGGGGTTTACAGTTAGTGTAGTAGTTTCAGGTCTCACAGCAACAAAAGCTCCTCTTTTTTGATATCTGGCCAAAGGAAGGAGCACTGGAATCCTTTAAAGTAAATTCAAATGTCACGAGAAGGAACTTTCACCGGGCACAGGGAGATGACATCACACGACACTGGAAGACTTACATCATGCATTCTGGACATATTTTTTCACCAGTATTCTTTCCACAGACTGTTCAAACATGTGCAAAGCTTAGCATAAGATCATTTACCTTGCTAAAACCCAAAAACATTCTCTCTTGGCCGATCCAATGGCCAAAGCATTCCTTGGGAATAGGACATCTGCTGTCCGTGCCTCAGGAATGACAGAGCGTCAAGTGGATTAGACAGCTATACTGTCAAAGGCACTGCCATGCTTCAAGCTTGAAAAAACAGCACTTCAGGAACGTGATGTTTTATCAGACATCCCATCTGGGGGGAATAGAAACGAATGCTTTCCATACAGTGTACGCTGTCCATGTAAGGATGACTGACACTAACTCCAGCTGACATCTTTCCATCCAGATCGAGAAGAATTTTCCAGGCTCACTGCATCACACCTTCTCATTCAAAAGCTATTTGGAGCTGACCTACATGTTGAAAAAAGCACGATCCTGGCCCCAAGACAAAGCAGCTGTACTGCTTCAAGTCTCAAACTAGTTAATGCTACTAGTTAATACTACTAGTACTTCTCCTACTGCCGAGCTGGCCAGCTGGGATGTGCCTGCATCTGTGTCAAGACTAATCCATAATGTGGGTAAACTGCCCACAGACAAGTAAGAATAGATGCTATTTACAAGGCGCTAGCTTGCACATGAAATGTGGGGTCAAATTTTCTCATTGTCCAAGTGAGAGAAATATTTATGGGTTATTTCAGAAATTTCAGTAACTTCTAAATGTTCCAGTTACTTCTCAAAATAGTACTCAGTTTTACAAGGGTATTTATGTGTCTAAACCCACAACATCCACTGTGTTAGAATGTGAATTTGTCAGGGCATGAAGAAGTTTTAATTAATATTTTTTTAATATCCAACCAAATCAATCTCATTTATCCTTTGCAGCTCCTAAGGTCTAGAGATGCAACAAAGCATTAGGATAAATGTCTTCGCTATATTAAAAGCTGAAAAACATACATAAGCTTAGATGAGTTTTTTTCAGAATGTCTGCAACGAATCATTAAGGTTGGAAGAGACCTCAAGGATCGTCTAGTCCAACCGTTCCCTCACCACCTATTAACCACTAAACCATGTCCTTCAGTACCGCGTCTGACCTGTCCTTAAACACCACAGGGATGGTGACTCCACCACCTCCCTGGGCAACCCGTTCCAATGCCAGACCACCCTTTCAGAGAAGAAATTTCTCCTCATCTCCAACCTGAACCTTCCCTGGCGCAACTTGCAGCCATTGCCCCTTGTCCTGTCACTAGTTATCGATGAGAAGAGACCAACCCCCAGCTCACCACAACTTCCTTTCAGGTAGTTGTAGAGGGCAATAAAGTCTCCCCTGAGCCTCCTCTTCTCCAGACTAAACAAGCCCAGTTCCCTCAGCCGCTCCTCATAAGACCTGTGCTCCAGCCCCTTCACCAGCTTCGTTGCCCTTCTCTGGACACACTCCAGGGCCTCGATGTCTTTCTTGTGGTGAGGGGCCCAAAACTGAACACAGTACAGTGTGAAGAGAGTACATCCCACCAAACACTTGCCAGTATTATCTCTCTGAACAAACTGTGACTCATGCAGAGCACACAGGAAAGATTTATCTGCAATGCTCTCAAAAACTCCTGAATATAGAGTAACTTAAAAAAAAATCCAAAATAAAAGGTCAGTGGTCATGATGACTATTCAACACCTGAAATTCCTAATCTTATCTAATGCCCTAAAGAAAAATTGCACTGATTCAAATTTCATCAAACCTTCTCTTTAAATAACACACCTGAAAATCATCTGGAGCTCTAAAAATGTCATATGAAACCATGAACTTCAGTCTGTATTCTAGCATGAGTGTTTTATGAATACAGCAACCACACCATAAATGACAATTACTAAGCTCACAATGAAAAAAATCAACTTTTTTTTTAAAAAAGGCAGATACTTGGTAGGTTAAATACTAATGACCTTTGAGCTAAAGCATCACCAGAAGAGGTACCCGTACAAAGGTCTAATTCCCTCTGAAGAACAATGAATCTTGATTTGTATTGACTTGGAGAAAAAAAAAAAGGTTGGTGTTTGTATAATATAAGAGTTTCTCATAACAATAACTGCACAGTGGACACTGTAGCTGTGTCATTTCACAGTGGTTGTGATCTCCCTGATTCCACCATAAAGATAACAATCTTTAAACCACTAGGCTGTTTTCAACAGGCAAAGATGTTTATTACGAGCAACGGTGTATCATCGAGCTTGCACTCTCTCATATATACAAACACGCACACAAAGCATCCACGAAATGTGTATTTTGGCCCTTCAGAAATACTATAGTTACTGGGATAAGATCTGAGCCTGGCAGTGCTAAAGCTTTGAGTTCCATCCCCTGCATCCACAGTCCCCCTGTGGGATGTGTCACTCTGTTCAATAAGGCCGCCATGGAGTGCAGAGAATATTAACATCAGTCATTAGAAGGTGGGTGACATGACCTTACAGTTTCTGATTTCCATTGCAATACATCATCCCTTCCAGTCAGAGGTTACTGTGCTTGAGGTGAGAATGGCAACACCAGTTATTCAACCTGCATGCAAACTTTGTCAGTGTTCATTTGTTTCCATTATAAGATCTCTAAAATTTTAATTGAGGTGACAATCCCTTTAGATTGCTGCATAATCTATATAAAACCTGCTTTTCATGGGTATATTTTACGGATTTGTTTGAAGTAATTAAGAGACACAAGTTTGAAGATCACATATTTTAACCACTGATCTAGCGGTGCAACTTCGTGTGATGCGATGACAGAAAAGACGCGGCTGGCATACGCGTGGCCGAAAATCACGTGAAAAGAACTCTGATAGAGGGTTGCTCTGCTAGATTTCTGAGCCTGTCCGATCAGCAGTGGAAAATATGAGCCAATCTCCCTATACCATCGAAGCTGATATCAAAGAACAGATTTCACGGGGCCTGCAAATCCGAGCCTCAGATGAAAAGGTTGTTGTGATCAATGTCTGACATCTGCTGCAAAAGACAGACACAGGGATGTTCTTCACAGCAAAAGCCTGCAGGAACCTAGCTGCGGAAATTCCTTACGGCTCCCACGGAACCTGCCTTACAAAGTTGCTTGGTAGCAATGGTAATTAATTTGCTTTTTATAACTAGTTGAATTTTGATTAGTATTACCTTGCTGTTCACAAACAAGTTAGGTGTTATAAAAAGCAAAGCAAGTCTTACCTGGAATACTCTGTCTCCTCACAGACAGTGCTCCATCAGGTGGCTTTGCTTGGTTTGCAGACTTTGTGTAAGGACTCTCATCTAAACAGAAACAAGCAACACTTCCAGTTACTGTTAAATATGTTAAAAACAACATCATTTTTACCCCAATGCTGTGTGAACTAGCAATGCAGAGCACAAGAGCTGCTGCGAGCTCGATGAGGATGGGTATTTCCGAATGCTGACTCCATGCTCAAATGTCATGTTTAGACTTGATGACAAAGGCTCTGAAGAGCAGAGCTGAAAAGGATGGGGTAAAACTCAAATCGGAGATAACACTCAGTTGATCACAAGCTTGATATACAAAGGCCTTTTCGGTTTTAACATAATCATAGAAACTTTCCTTTTTCTCATGATAAGAAGCTTCAGATGTCAAAGACTCCAGCGAGAGAGGTACCATCCCTGTTCAGGAGCAAAAGGCTTCCAGAAGCTTTTGAATATTCTGGCTGTAAAGATGCAATCCCTTCCCTCTGGGATCTGTCAGTAGGTGGTTCCTTTTCTGTCGTAACGATTGGTTGGGGAAAACATCAGAGAGCTGCTGCCAAATAGGCCAGGCACACTTACGCCTAAGGAATGGCACTGTGACAGTCTGTGTCTAAATAGGAGGCTACGTGGAATACCTACTGATCAACCTCAGCACATAAGAGACCACTGATGGTGGGATGAGCAGATGAGTCATCAATTAAAGGCAGCATTAGGCAGAAAGTGAGTCAATTCTACATCTCTCTTAAGAGCAGAACGACGGTAGGGAAAAAATCAACTATATTGTAGCTACAAAAAGGACAAGCTATATGCTCAGGAAAGAAATGTGAATAAAAGAGAAGAAATAATATTATGCATTTTATCATTTCAATCAAAAGAAAGGAATCAGAAGAAATTAGGCTTCTGTGTTGCTTGTCCTTTAATTGAGTGCTCAAACACTTTAAAGTATTATCAAATCCTTCTATCTGCATATTTTCCTTTGGGTTGCAAAGGACCGATGTGTTTACCGCTTGTGCATGAATAGATGCTTAAATATAGATCAATGAGTAAAGGAATCAAAGACTACATTATCTGGTATAGCACCCTCAGATCAAGTAGAACCATACAAACATTCTTCTGGAGAATCAGGTGGGATTTTTTCAGCTGACACTCTTGACATAATAAGCCTTCTTTGCTGATCATACTATTTAGGTCTTGCAAAGTCTCAAACTCCTTTAGAAACTTGCATCAAAGACAGCAGTCCATTTTTACACAAGCGAGATAAGGGTTTGGTCAGAATAATTTAATTTCAAACCAGGTCTCAGGAAGAAGTGACTAGAAGAGCTGGTTGGCTTTTAAAACCAGAATGTCTGCAGTGAACTCTGCTACTCTGAGGTGGATGCAGCGACAACAACAAAACCTAAGTAAATTTAAAAAAACAGAAGAAAGAGGCAAAATGTTGGTGTATAGCCATACGCTTTGATGAAAATGCAGCAAGTAATGAAGAATATATATTGACAAAATACCTCAACAGCCAAAGTAATTGTTTTTTCTACAGTAAAATGAACTCGCATTGCTTTAGGACTACATTGTTAGAAGGAGAAAGATAACAGGCTTGAATATACTGTATGCTACTACAAACTCCAAGAAAATAGAACTGTCAGCTATAGGAAATACGGAAGCACGAAAAAATACTAACAAAGATCCAGCTGCACAATTGAAGAAAAAGGTAGACATGTAAAGCTTTATTCTTCCATTTGAGGAAAGTGGAAGAGCTAATATTATTGCATATGCAGAATACACATCCTCTCATTAAAGAACAAAATTAAAATAAGAGCGAGCTAGAGCTTCCAAAGTAGGATTACCTTTTTTCTTTCACAGAAGAGGCACTGCTGAGCTCAAGACAACAGCCTTGCTAGCCCATATCAATACTAAAAAAATAGAGATTATCAATAACATGTGGTTTACATTATTACTTATTTGCCAGTGCTGAACGTGACAGCAGATATTGAGACAGACACATTTTTCTGTTAAAAAGTGAGCAGGAAACACAATACAATTTCTCAGGAACCGACGGATGGTGATGACTTTTGGGCCCTTTTTGAATGCGTGCCCTGCCTATGAAAAACCCATCCATTTACAGACCGAAACAATCCTCTCCTAGTCAGACTTTTTACATACAAATTCTTTCCATCAGATTGGAGAGAGGGCAAAAAGGAAAGACAAATTTTCACAACCAGACCTTTTTCATGGAATCTCTGTCACTAAGCAAATGAGTAAATCAGCTACAATCTCATGCTGGAATAGGATTTTCCCAATTCTGCACTGCACGGGGAGCACCTGCGGTTATCCTCGGTTCAGCACAAAGGACAAGCCTGCAAATCTTTCTGGTTAATGGTACCACCGAGAGGAGGGGAGTGCACCTTCAAACTCCTTGCTAGGGAGCCTGAGCAATATGTCTAGCATTTTCTACATAAAAACTGGCAAATAGGAAAGGTAACCAAGCCTGCACATGTGAGTAAGCTAGTATCATAATTTAAGCCTATTAACACCGAAGACTTCTCAGGTGTTTATATAGTTCAGGTGTTGCAGGCACGCAGTTGTGTTACATTTCTTAATCTGTCTACAGACTTCCACAGCAAAAAGAAAAACAGGCCCAAAAAAGCTGTTTCATAAACATTTGAACCCCTATTAATGCAAAATACGCCCCATTATTATTGGAAAGACCAGTGAGCCATTGTATCATCAGTGGATTGGGAAGCTGTTCCCAGGACAGGAAAGAATTCCCTGTCAGTGCCCCGTTAACAGTAAAACCACACTGCAACATAGCTAGAAATCAGTGTAAAGGATTCCCAGGAGCAAAGGAAAACAAATAACACCAACCGGAGAAAGAACGCTAACAGCCTTTTGAGATGATTACTGGAGACAGACAGGTAATACAAAGAACAGACATGCAGAAATAGATGCCACCCTAACACACCGAGGCAGTGAAGAGACAAGGAAACCCTGACAGCCCTGAAATGTCAGACACCATTCATGCTGTCAAAAAAGGGAAAAAATTGTTTGTATGTATTAGCAAAGTTGTATGTGTAACCACAAGAATTTATTACCAAATTATAATTTACTGATGTCCCCATCTACTTCATAGTCAGCAGAAAGGGTCTTAAAACATGCAAAGATGTCTCATGATAGCAGTGCCTAGGGGGGCTTGTCCAAGTGGTTTGTATTACCAGCCTCCCCCTCCACGGCACAGAGACTTCTTGGAGATGAAACCCAACCCAGCAAGCCAACATCCTGAAAAAGCACAGGAACAAAAGGACATCAACAGTCTCCCCAGTGGGAGACAGTAACTCAAAATCAGGTAAAGTTGCTACAAATTTAAGAAGCCAAACATACAAAGCAGAAGAAGAAACAGGCTAGATTCAGAAGTAGAAATCTCACCGAGCTACACCCATAATACTAATGTATCATCAGCAGGGAGCGAGTCATAGCCCATAAAGAATTCACAGGCCAAACTGCGTCGCCCCCGAGCACAGAACGCCCTCACCTGGAACACGCAGACACGCAGCCGCAAGCCCTGCCGCTTGGTGCACTGCGTGGATACACTCTTGGAGCTGCACTTATTACATCACTGGTTCTTTTTTTTTCTTTCTTTTAATTTCCTCTGGCTAAGAGATTAGACAGCCCATGGTGAACTACTTCTGGCAAGTCAGTAGGTCATATTAAGGTGACGGCTGTGTCAGCAGATCTCTGCTCAGCGACTACAAGAAACAAACCCCCTTATGCTGTTAAGAGGTGGGGATCATTTGCCCCCCGATACCACACTTGCATACCGCTTGCAGTTGCCAGCGTGCAGTAGTGAACAAGAAGCCCACCGCGTTAATTCACCCCCTTCCTGGCAGAACACAGCGACAATCTGGGGGGAGCATCTTGCAAATTACTGAGATTCTTAACCAGCAAAGCAAAATGATCTTCCTGTTTTCTCCTTCAGCTCATCCTCATGAAAGCAACAGCCCCAAATACTGGTAACAGCTCACATATCCTCTTTCCAAAGCTCTGCACACGATTTTAATTAAAGACTGCAAAGATAATGATCAACTGGACAAGCAAGTAGTCCTGCTGCTTACAGCTATTACTGCAGGCTTATTGCCTTTAGCTAGCGACTGTGAGGCATATAAACAGCATTTTGCACTTTCCTGCCTATTTTTAACCTGGTGGCATCTCTATCCTGTAACTGAATGATTTGTTCTTTGCGTTAGGGACCATGCTGTGACCCATTTATATTGTTCTGCATTGCTCTTACTGTACCGGGGGAGCGGGGCGCGCCTCTGTCCAAGATTAAGGGTGTGTATATAAAGTGCTTGGTACTGTGCTCGCAAAATGACCCTATGAAATCTTCAGATACTTGCTGTATTCAGTTTAATATCCTTTGAAGGATACCAGCTGGGGACACATAAGAGGGAATAAAAGGAGAGCCTAAAGATATTTCCTCAACAGTCAAGTCTCGGCATTCAACATATTGGGCGGTTTATGGCCACTGAACCATTTGCGTATCTCTCGAGGTGGCCACAAAAGCTACTGACACAAGGATGTTGTTTACAGACGTGTAAAGCCTAAGAGCACTCCCTCCATCAAGTCTTCACAACTGGTTAGAGGACATTTCCTTCACTGCTGCCACACGTCCAGCCGATAACTACTGAACCCAGTAAACGTGTCCACATCTTGTGCAGCATCAGGTGGCCCCAGAAGGCGACGATGCACAAGTGTGTCCTGTCAGAGATGAAGGGGAAGCCTCTTCCCACCCCACTGGGAACAGCTGCTGCACAACTCAGCAGCTGCCACTTTGGTCCTGCCACTTGGAGAGGAAATGTGAAGGTCCTTCACTGTCGTAGCTCGTCTCCCCACACAACAGCTTGTTCTCAGCTCTACGTCACTGCTCATACCTGCTTCCCTCCTGCAAAGCCTGCATTGCTCTGGGAGCAGGGGAAATAACATGGCACCAAATCTGTAAGGGAGGAATTTCAAACACGGGAATTTTTTAATATTGAGGAGCTTGGAAGTTATATTAAATTTTTTCAGCAGCAGAGATGGAAGCATTACGAGGGAGAACAGAAAGTTTCTATCTTTCCGTTTTTCATTTTCATTCTTCAACAGCTTACTTATGTCTTGCGACAGGATAAGCTGTTCTTTGGCCAAGGGACAACTGAATTCAAACCTTTTTAGAGTTTGACCATGTAGCTCCTAAGTCGACTTCAGAACACAGGCAAGTAAAATCTGAGGCGTTCCTCCAACGTTCCCCACTGTGAAGCATCTCCAACTAATGTGAGTCCCAAGACTCCACAAGGTAGCACATTCCATCTTCAGCTGGCTACACCTCCAGCTGTCTCAGTGTGCGGGAGGAGTAAGACTGACCGCATGTGTTGTTGCTTACATCATTCGGGATATGACTAGTAGAGAACCACATACCTGTACAGAGATAGAGGATGATAACACAACCAGCTGTCAAGAGGATGATTACAGCTGAGAGAAGAACATCCCCAAGATTATTTTCTCAAAAATTAAAAGCACCAGGGTCACAGTTCTTATTTCAGGCATTCCTAGATCTGTAACATCCCATTCACAGAAATTTGCCACTCCTTTACTTTATAATAAAGAATATTTTTCACTAAAAACGACAGATTTTTATGAATCTTGCCAGTACAGCACAAAATACCACAGGTTCTCATACTTCCTGTATCTAAAACTTAGCCTGAATTTTACCTTTAAATGGCACAAAGCTCAGCGTTATCTAAAAGCGTTTTTGGCACAGTATCATACCAGCGACAGTTGGCAAATTCTGAGCTCCAGCACACTCGGTTATCCCCACAGCTTGCAGCTGGAGCCTTTCACAGGTAAAAATAAACATGTACTCACTGATGTCTGTGGTTTACAGAAGCTCTGAAGTTGCGGAAGGCTTATGCAGAGTCTCAGTACAACTTCTAGGACTATTCCTGCAGCAACTTCCTCTCTTCTAAACTCAGACCTTTCTGTCAAGGATTTTCCATTCTGTAAGGAAGCTTAAATATTTACTGGAGCAGGGGCTCGACCCCCAGTCCCACATTCATAGATAAGTACCCAAACTCCCAGCTACACAATCATTCAGTCTCGCTGGCTCGCTCTGATCAATGCTTTAGGTATGTCACACAAAGTGAAGCAGATTAAAGCTATCTCCTCTACAATCAGTTGCAAGCCCTGCACTGGATCAGGCAGAAGAGGGAATCTGAACTCAAGATCCCCTGTGTGCCCCTGCGAATGGCCCAGCCACTACAAAGTCATCAGGACCACCCTAGAAAAATGCCCCTGATCCCATGTAAGCTCATCTCCTCAATGCCAGCTCTTTGTTTCTGGTAAAAACGCATAAACATTTTCTCTGAACTGCTACATATCCTGGAAAACCTAATTTTCAGGTTGATCTACAGCAATGGGGAGGGAAAAAAATATTGAGATGGCAGTTGAAGCTTGGTTATCACACTGCCTATAGCTTCCAGCTGAGAGGACATCTGTCAAAGACAGTGGACAAATCTTTATCCTGAACTCAAAGAGCAAACAATTCTGACGAGAACTGACTAAATAACTCTGAATATTTATGCAATACCCCAATCAATGTACCAGTAGCAGTCACAATCAATAGATAGATACCAACACAACTTAACTGAATCTATCACAGCTGTAACAGCTGTAAATGAATCACAGCAAGAATACTTTTTTTTATAATAACTGAAGCTTATAAAGGTAACTGGAAGTCCTAAAACTCTGACAGGCTTTACAACTGAATTATTGAATACATTTGAATCAATAAACCACACTGAAATTTGCTGGGAAGCAGTAAATAATGAGAATTTTACTTTGGCTGCTGATGGAAGATTTGGCACAAACACTTTTAGCCTGGCGTAACTTTTATCCTTAGGAACTGTTATTGACAACAATAGTGAAAAAATATCTCAGAGAATGTATTTTTCCTGGGAAAGGAGAATGTTTTTAAAAGATTTGCTTTTAAATAATGCAAAAGTCTAGAGAAAAATTAACATCCTGGACCATTCATGGTTACCACAATGTCACCACAGCTGTGTCAGAGCGTAATGGACTATAAACATTTGAAAAAAGAGACAAAATTGGCTAAGTTTTCTCACCAGATGTAGAATGTACAGATTTTGAATGTATATGCTTCATGAAACAACAAAATGTCAACAATTTGCTTTGCCCATATGTAACCCTTTCAGACTTGTTATGGGAGCTCCAACCATGGAAGAAAGAATTAATTTCTCCTCGTGGTGCCGAGGAAAACCAATTTTTCGAGTTGCTTTTAGACCTATGGCTTCAATCACTGCCAATGAGACTTCAGTTTTGACAAGGCAATGCCGCCCTTTGAAGTAGCGCTTCGAAGTATCTAAAATTTCCTAAGAGCTGCATGTAAAGCAGTCATTAATGAACTAAGGCTTCAGGTAGGACAAATATGAGTGTATTTAATCTTAATCCTTTTTTTATCAAATTCTATGCTCAGTGCTCTCCAGCAGTCTTTATTAAGAAACAACTGCTTCCAACTGCAACTTTTGTTGGTGTACGTGACATGGAAGAATTATGAGAAGGAAGAGTTAGAACAGCTCCTCTGGTAATTTTCTTTCCCACATTTAGCAGACTGTCCTCTGGTTTTCTTAGAAACTTAATTTTAACAGTTATGGCACCCCATGAATAACTGTGTTGTCTCTCTAAAGTGAAAATTTATTCTATTTTATTATACTTTATGTAAATTTAATTCTCTTTTTTTTTCTGAATTATATGGTTACTTATTACAGCAGCAACTCAGTTTTAATCCAGAAGCAAAAGAAGTAGAGTACTGTAATCATGCATAATCCTGAACCCACTTCCTATTGATATTTACAGTACCTCAGGAAAATTGATTGTTTGAGAAATTATCTGAATGTCCTCCAAGTTTGCTCATCCAAAGTTAATTTCCTAAGTCTGTGCTCAGGCACCTGAATGGAAATGCTTGGTTTCCTACATGGCTAAGTATGCTCATCTCCTCCCAAAGCTGTTTTTTTAAGATATTTTTATTATTTAAAATTCAGAACTTTGGAAGACCATCTAAAACATGCAGGATCCGAAGAAAGCTGAAAACACGTCTCAAGAGATATTAGCATATGGTGAAATTTACTTCAGTGGATTATCTAATAAAGAAGTAATCCCATTTAAATAATACCCCAACCACAAACTACTTCAAATCTGATAAATATGTCTTCTTGTTTATATAGCACCAAGCATTTGTTAAGGGATTAAACTTGAATGCCATAAACCAGAATCGTTACTGAATCGCTAAATAATTTTAAGATTCAAAGCGAGCTTCACTCTGCTGTCTTGAGCTTCTGTTTATTGTTTCTGGAAATAATACAGTGAAATATGTGAAATATGTGAGGCTTAACCAGAGCAGCTGGAAACTGAAGAAGCTGGGAAAGTGAAAAAGCTCAGAGAAACGAAGAATGTGAACTATTTACCTCTACACGACAGTTTGGGATTTTTCTGTACATGTAACTTCCGTAGACAATCTTATTCTAGATGGTGCTATAAATCTTTTCACTTAAAAGGAAAGCCCGAAGTGACACAGATTTCATTGACAAGAGACGTTTCCAGATATTCAGGCTACACTTTTGAACACCCGTGGTTTGTTAGGACTTGCATCTTGGTCCACAGGAAGGTTTTGTTGTCCTCTCTGCAGGTGTGTTTAGGAACATCACATCACTCTGATGTACTGCTGCACGCTGGCATTGTGTGGGGGGGCTATACATAAGCTTTTTGGAAACAAAAATATTGAAAACTGTTTTCTGTATGAAGCTCTAATAATTAAGAGATTCAATTACATTGTTTAACATCGCTAAATGCTAAATCAGCATCTCTCAAGAATATTTGAGCCAAATCTGACAGAGGAACACCAATGTCAAGAAGATGATAAAAGTTCCAACGTGGATCCTGGAGAAGGGAGCTGAGTAAAGGAATGAGACCTGAGCCAAAGCAGTGGCCAAGGGGCAGAAAACGCCCTCGCATTAACGCCATACCTCATGGAAAAAAACTTACAAATCGATATTTACTTTAAAAATACATCAGTGACCTTAGTGTTACCTTTTATTCTCCATTCTTTTTCAGCTACCCCTTCCAGATGGGATTTTGCTGAGCTGTGAAGTCAGGAATCACCGATTAGGGAAAAGGGGCCAAGCCGTATCCTGTGGCTCCTTGATGATGCCCTCAAGCTAAGCCACCATGCTCCTGACTGCCGTGGCTGCCCACCCATCACATCTCCTTGGGACAAAAGGCAGTCAGTTTCCTGGCAGGCAGCATTTCACTGTATATTAACAAAAGATGACATGTGGTATGATCCGCTATTACATTTGTGGATTAAATGCAACAGGAGAAATATATACTGGTCATTTGAGCTGTGCATATCCTGCACGGCACCTCCACTGTACCAGCAGATGCAATCAAACTGTTCCTTGGCTTTCTCAGCCCAACCTTGGCAGAGGTTTTCCCTGCATTCTGCTCAAAATTTAAAAAGTACAAGTGATGTTTAAAACTGCTGTTAGATTTTTGTAAAGCTTTCTGATTTTTCCATCGGGGGAATAAAATTCTATATTCCCCCTTCCCATCAGGGATGGGATTATCCTAGGGATAATGATCTTCCAGGAGTACTCATGGGGAAGACACCTTCCACCTTCTACCTGTGCAGACCATAAAGCAAAGCAGATCAGGAACATCTGCCCAGGCTGCTGTCACTGCAGTTGACAGGGATTGGGGAAGAGAGGATGTCAGCTAGGAACTTCTCTACTGCATGCCTGGGAAAGGAGAAGTGTGTGTGCTGGGGGAAGGCAAAGATAGAAATAACGGCTGAAACAGTGAGACTGTCACTCAAGTTGCAGAAAAAGTAAATAAAATATGTTAAACTGTTTAGAAAACAGAAGTTTAGTTGGCTTCAGGAAAAATAAGAATAAGTAAAGTCACAACAGTATGTTTGAAGATGAGAAGTTAGGAATGGTAATTTTTTCATGAGGTTATTTATCCTATCTCCATTCCAGTGCTGTACTAATGCTATTTACAGTAAATTATATCATGTATTTTTCAGCCTACTTATGTCTGTGTCTCCAGTGATGACATCTCCATCGCTTTCCTTTGGAGACTGCTCCATAGGATGTATCAGACCTCACAGCTGGAAAACAGTTCCCTCCATCAGTCTACAATTTTCTTTCCTTGCTTTAACTGTCATTCTATTACCCCTAATAATATCCTTTCCCTCTTCAGAAGATCTTACAGAAAAATTTCTCTCATGTACTATTTATTCCAGAAATCACACAGATTACTGTGCTTACTGCTTTAGGCTCAGATCCTACCAATTCTTACTGGGCATGACAAAACCAGGCTGATCTCACCACCCAAGTGTGGTTGGTGTACACGCTGACTTTGTACTAGGATATCCATTTGGTGAAGAGTGAAATTATTTCTTTAGACCAAAAATTTGCACAAGGATAACTCTGGTGTGGATGACATTTATGAGTAAAGCACACTTTTGCATGTTAGTAATACGTTGTACATATTTACAGCACTATAGTTATCCTTTTTAATCCCACCAACAAGGTTTATTTGATTCATAAAACAATTCTACCACTGCCACTAGGAGCTGCATAAATGTTGTACCAGTACATTTCTATTGGCACGCCAGTGGGACTGCCCCATTTCATTTATAGTCCAAACGACACACGTTAGTCCAAATTGGCACCGCTCAGGCTTTGTGAAAAACGCATCTTTCAGAATGCACTTCTTCCAGGAGTCAGGCTATAAACCCGTCACCTTCCTCGTGCCCTCGTGAAATACTCTCCTACTTTCAGCCCCTACCCTGGAGGAGTTTATATATCCACAAAGGCTGTGCAGTAACTTTGACTAAGTTCAGTTGTCAGCAAAAGTTCACCGGTTTTGGAAGCTGTGACAAGTTTGAAGACAGTGCGGAGTAAGAGTCTTTGAAATAAAATGCTATGTACTTTTAGGAGTGGGAGCAAAGCATGGGTACAAAAGGGATGCCAAACTGACAAAACAATATATACATATTTGTTTTACTTAAAGCTCACAAAGCCTAGGCCACCTTCTGTGCTCCAGACAGCATCTACGCGCCCGGTTCTTTACAGCGAGTCTTTTAACCTGTCAAATACTCTTTATTTGCCAGTGCCTCCAGAGTCCTACTAAATCTCAAAGCTTATTTAGGGCAAGCAGTTGATCATTTGCAGTATTCTTCAAATTTTGAAAAATTATTAGAACTGCTTGCCCACATCTTTGCCTACATGCAACTTAACAATGCCTTAGTTAGCTTTTCGCAGTCCTATGGAAAATACAATAAAGAAACAGATACAGATGGATGTGTGACATCTATGAAAAATTATATTCCCATAACCTTCAAGAAGACAGGCAAGTAATTTTTAATCTTTCCATGCACCAATCCCCCCAGCTTTTTAACCAGGACTCTTTCTCCTTTAGGAATTCAGAGCTACACGTTCACAATGTCTTTGGCTCTGAAGCTCCTAGAAACAAAGGCAGCATCAACCTATCGCCTACCACAACTGCAGGATGAATAAACATAAATTTCATCTTTTCACAGTGTGAAAACCCTACTTAAACTTCTTGTCCAAACACTGCAGTAATGGTAATTAGTAATTAGTAAATCTTTTTCTGTATTATCAATGTATTGCCAGCACTTTCAGATCCATCATAGTACTCTGTGTGCATGTGTGCTTAATTTTAAGGATGGGCTTATTGGATTCATAAAATAATTTCAAAACAGACAGCAGAAAGCAACTAAAAATAACAGGAAATCTCGCACATTAAAAATAGCTCAAACCAACCTGACAGAAACAAAGGACTTTGCAGAAACACCGTGTTTAAGGTAGAAGCTCAAACAAGCCATCCAGACTTGCCATGTTCTGAAGGTCAAACAAGCCTGGTTTTGGCAGGCCAACAGCATGATGAATGCCAGAGTCCTCATCACTCTGTCATGGCCAGCCTGTGCCCCGTCCAGGTTTTTATAATGAAGGACTGAGGGAAACCAAGCTGATTTCAGGAGTCAGAATAGAATATAGGCAATTAATAAGACATGGTGTATAAGACTTCAGACCCAAGCAAGCGCTAAATATATTAACATCTGCACACTATGCAGCCAATGAAACGCACCTGTAGCAAGCTCCTGGGGGAAAAAAACAGTTAAGCCAAATAGGGCGCACCATTATTTCACAAAGATGCTATATTCTTCGTTATCTGAAGCCTCTAAGAGGAGAGCCTGGTGCAGAATACAGTAGACATTAATGTAAACTGCCATTTGTAAGGGAGGAAGAACCATTCAAGGTAAGAAATTCCAGAAAATATAAACCTGCAATTTCTAAGCAAGAACAGAGCAAAATGCCTTCTACTACTTGCTGTAGCTTTGAAATCCAGAAGATAACACTATCGTATCAACCATGCCAGGAAGCATCCGTCTAGCAGGCATCACCACCTCTATCAACAGAAGATACAACTGTAGGCACAGCTGGAGTTGTATTGACCAAATCAACAAGAAAGCACATAGAGAACAGGACCTATATCAATAACCAGGGCAAGATATCTGACAGATGGCAGCAGAAGTTCGATCTTTAAGGTATTTCAAGAAATAACTGGTATTTAAAAAGAAAAGTCCATGATTGCAAGCTATGATTTTCGTATTGCGCAAAACAAGCACTTTGCCGCAGAGTCAGAGAGTTGAACACACTCATTAAGACTGCAAGAACAGCAAAGCAAGCGCTGAGAGCCGTAGGAATTGCTGGATAAGGCAGTGGCTTTTAACCTCTTGTCTGTCAAGCCCTGAAAGATCACAGACTACTGTGCCACATCTCTTGGAACATCCCTAAGAAAAAAAAGACGACTTTACTCTGTATGGCAATCTAATTATGGAACACATCTATCAAGGTGTGCAACACCACTAAGTATTTAAAGGAAGAAGAATGAAGCCATTAAGACTAACAGGCCGTTGGCTGCCTTGGGCTGCTCCCAGAACCTGAAAAAAATAAGTCTGCACTCCACAGCCAACATGTTCTGCCTCCCAGGTCTTAGAGAAACTCGAAGGCATGCATTGGCTTGGCTGGCTAGAAATGTAAATGCTCCCCAAAACATTTCCTAGCAGCATTCAGGACAACCACGGCTGACCGCAGAACAAGTACTGTTAACTCCTCTGAGGGACAGCGCGCGTTCGATCTGCTTTCAGGTTCCCTGGTGTGCCCTTTGAGAAGGGAGCGCGGGCAGGAGGTGCAGGGAGCCTTGCTTCTGCTACAGGACTGCGTGCGCACGTAGGGGGATGGAGGCAGGGTGTAGTGGATGGAAGAGAGCAGAAAGCAAAGGCTGGTAACAGGAATCACTGGTGAATGTGTTGCCCAAGCACTGAACAGAAGGACCTCCTGAGAATCTGAGAAGCCCTTGCAGAGTTTGCAATAAATAAATCGATAAATAAATAAATAGAACCTGTTTAGTCCAAAAGTCTGATTTGGTGGGAGGGAAAGGGAGACTGCTTACTGTAAGTTAAACGTCTAGGTAGATTTATTTTAAAAATAACTTGGATTCCCATCAGTCACTTTGAAAAATAAACACATTAATACATACCAAAAGAGGTCTTCCAGCAGAAAGAACTGCCTTTCACTATGCATCATATAGGACTCGCTTAAATTATTCTTTGTGAGGCTTATAAAACATCTTGCTAACACTTCTCTCGTCTCCTATACTCCACAAAAATTCCATTATTATTCCTGTCTTCTTGCCTTAAGATAATAAATAATAATAAGCTCATTGTCTATGAGGTTTATGGGTGTTCAAAGCTGCCAGTCACCTGCCATTTCCATGCAAAATATAAACCCAAGGAGACTTCTCCTTGTGGGAGCTGTAGGGCAGCTGAGCTGGTGGTATTGACCCAGGGCTTTCTGAAGCCCTATCGTCTCAGACTTTATCATGAAAACATTACTCTCTCTGTCCAAAGAGGCTTCCACTGAACACCTCTGTGAAAGCAGGTCCCGTGCCTCATAGTCCTGTATAAGGTCAGCGTAGAGGCAAGGGATGCTAAATGACAGAGCTCTACTTCTGCATGTTCCACAGCAGCATTCTTTCTGCCTGCTTCCTTGTGTCCACACTCCTTCCCTTCCCCTTTTTAACAGCATATGCGGAAGGGAAGGAATAAAAAAAGATGAGGTCTGGCAGAAAACATAAAAGAAAATAAATATATGCAATACATAGGATGCTGTGTGTCAGATAAGGAAGAGGGAGAGGAGAGGAAAACAAAACTAAATCAGATTGCAGAGGGAAAAGAAAGGAAGGGCAGTATGGAGGGATGAATGGGACGAGACCAATCCCACTTCTCAACTCCTCAGTCCCCTCCCAAGCTCCTCTAACAAGCTGTGTTTCCTTTGCTAATTACACAGTAGAACTGAAGCAGCCTGATTTGAAACCATGCAGAAGTTAGAAGGCCTCAGCTTTGAATTTCTGCTCTTAATAGCAAAATGTCAAGTGGAGAAGCTGATTTGACAAGAGACATCAGGACATCAGTATCACAGCAGGAATTAATACTCTTCTGCTTTCCCTTTCCGAGCTGTTTCCCCTGCTTCTGGGCTAATGCTCCTCCCTGTGAGAAGCAAATGAATAAGGCAGCTAGCGAGACCTGTATATGTTTTCCATAACCATCACCAACTCAAAGAAACTGAGTGGGAACTGAAAACAAGGTCTAAAGTGCAGGAAACAAAACTCTTAATACTTTTCCAACCATGCAGGCATTTTTGGTTCAGATACTTTTGCTAATATTCCACTTAGCAGATACATATATACATATAATAAAAACACAAAAGTGTCAATGACAACCAAAGACAAAACAAAGTGAGCGTATCAGCACAGAAATTATTTCTTTAGCTACCACTGTCCTGTGCAATTCTTCCTTTCTAGTACGGTTTGTTTTCAGAGACTGGATTAGCCTCAGTATTGCTCCCATCACTTCAGCATAAGTCTGTAGAGATTTGCATGTAAAAAAAATTAATTAAAACTTGAATAAAATGACTGCAGAGATCAAACAACGTGTATTCCCCAAGTTCATGCCAAGGTCCATATACATGTAATGTTTCAGACAAACAATGTAAGTTATTTCATGATGTTCTTTTCAATAAAAAATATGATGAAGAATAAAATGCTCCCATTATCCTTTACTAATAGATTTATACAAAGTAAATCAGAAGTTAAAACAAGTAAGTTAAACACAAAAGGATTATTCTGCTCACTAACACTGCCAGGATAATATCTTCAGTTCCATCAGACTGGCTACTATACAAACAGTTAAAGCAGCATTTTTCTCTAAGACCCTGCTCTGAAAAGTATCATTTGTGCCTATTAAAGCCCAACAAAAAAGCAGCGAATTTTAAAGCTAGCAGGACGCTTTAGGTTCAAACATGGCTTGGATGCTATCCTGACGGGGGCTGCTTTCCTGAAGAGGGATTACATGCCCTGGTTTTGCAGATATTGAGGCACGTGCACAGCTTTTTGCTCTCTTAGTGCATTGTGAAAATCAAGACATACTCACCATGAATACATTTTTCTGCAGGGCTATGTCATATCATGTTTTATAATGCAATGATAATTTAATAATACCATGTTTTGTAACGTAAGTATGCAAAAATCCATCACAAGTCATACACTGTCATTTCTAAACACATTTCTAAAACCTGAAACTTCATATTAAGCTCCCAACTGCAGCTATGAGAAAACAGGCCACTATTGCAGTGGGTCCCCACTGAATACACTGGCAAATGACAGTGAGCATGGCTGTGTGCAAGTCTGACATGCAATTTCTATGTAAGAATCCAAAAATGGATACTGGAAGTCACACATTCATCATTTCAGTCTTTTTTAGAAAGAAAGAATGCTGTAACATTTATTCTCATAAAGCTCATAAAAATAAATACTCCCAACACAGAGATTTATGATACAAAGCAATAGCAATTCCAGAATAACAGCACTTTGATACAGAAAGGCCATGAAAGATCATCTAGCATTTTGGTATAAATACACAATCTATTTTGAAATTCCCAGATGTGTGGGCTATCATCCCTCTCCGAAGATTTTATCTGATGTGTGCGTATACTCACTTTAAAACAGACCAAGGTCTATTAAAGCACATCAAAGTCCTGAAAGAGAAGAGGCTGGCATCTGTTCATGCCGGTAGACAGTGAGCTATGGACCAGCACTACCACTGCAGTGGCTTTCCGTTTAAAAAACTCCCAAATTTATTTCCTTAATTTCCCTTGTCTGCCTTAGTTTATTCGAACATTTAAAGACTTCCTAACCATTTATGCATTCTTTGCAATTCATCTCCAGTCTCACATGGAATTTAGCCTTTTCTAGTGGACTATGGAAAACAATTAATTTGAGAGTGGATAAACGACGAAGAATAGTGCACATTTGTAAAGGTATGGGTGCTGCTTTGACTGACTGAGTCCTTTATGAAATCTCAACTAAATGAACAGAGAAGAGCCACCATGGATTATTATTACTATTATAACTACAGCTCCACTGGACAATCTTAGTCAATCATCATTTCTTCACGTTGCTATTTTAGCTTGTCAAAAAAACCCCCCAAGCCTGGTAGTTTTCTAGCTCCCCCTACGACTTGTAATATCCCTAGTCCACTGCAATTTTTTCTTCCCCTGCCAATTCAAGCCAGTACACTGAAAATCCTCAGGACACCCCACAGGGTGTCCACTACTTTACACCTAATAGTGACACTAGCGAAGATCAAGGATGGAGAAAGAAATTTTAATTTAGCTGATGAGTTCAGCAGGCAGATATTCGGCAGATGTGACACATTACCCATATCTGTGCTTCTATTTCTACCACCTCCAGCCTTTTATCAATTAATTTAGGCCAATCGTCCAAACTCATGAAGCACCACGGAGTAAGGCACAGCAGTCAACCCATCCAAAAGATAGGATGATTAGCACTTAGAGTGCAACTCTGTGAACCTCTATCATTATTTTAATGACACTTTATGTGCTAATTTTAAATCTAACAGCTGCTTCTCTCAAGTTCTAGCTACAGGATTTCGCTAAAGATCACCTTTAGCATTACAATCTAATTTCAGTGAGATTATACATGAACAGAAAACATTTGTATTAGTTACTCATTGAATGGTAAGATTTGTGGGTTTGGGGATTTGGCTTTTTTAAAACATTCTGTATGAACTGGCTAAAATCAGGAAATAAATTGTGGTAGCAATGCTGGCGTAAAAACTAAATAAACATGAAACTAAAGCATTTAAACAATAAAAGAAGTCTACAGAGCTATGCTCACAGTTCAAATCTGCATTTTTCCCTAGGAAAGGACTACACAGTTAATTCCAGTTATGAAATACTACACTTAAAAATTAAACAATAAAGTCCCTGGTACAAACCATCTTTGCTTTAGTTGGCCTCAGAACTGCCCCCAAAAGAGCAATCTGACCTGTCACTAGGGTTTTACAAAACAAGAGCTATTCCCTTCTTTCTTCAACAACACTGAGGAAGGAAAGTAGTTTGATTTCTGTAAAATGAATTTTTAAATTTGAGTTTATCAACTATTTAACAGGTAATTCGAGTTCATCAAGAACTTATAAAGGGAAAAGTATTCTGGAAAAAATTAAATTTTACGTGGAGATCTTCATGCAGAGCAGCCTATGATCATTTCCAGCTCTTGCAGGAACAAGTTCAGCTAATCTAAGTTCAATTCACCACAGCCTGATGGCCGGCACTGGCTCAGCTCCGCTTGTCACGGAGCATTTCCCTGCTGTCAGACACGGCTGCTGGGAACAGTCAGTGAGAAGGAGAAATGATCCTGCAGGCAATTACATGTGTCCTCCCAGAAGGGCCTCAAAC
Source organism: Psophia crepitans (assembly GCA_013399095.1). Taxonomy (NCBI): domain Eukaryota; kingdom Metazoa; phylum Chordata; class Aves; order Gruiformes; family Psophiidae; genus Psophia; species Psophia crepitans. Next base: position 154,597 of record VWZZ01001725.1, read on the forward strand.
AGAAGAGAGATCTTGAACTACATCGAAAGAGAAGACCCCATGCAGAACACAGTACGGCTACGTAGTGACCCGTGTTTCATCTGGACTGCTGCATTTGATGCCACTGGGAGATCACAGGGGTTTTTTAATGTGCGCAGCCACTCAGTCATCTACTCTGATTGGGCTGGTTCTGTGTGGAGCCAGGAGTTGGACTTGATGATCCTTGTGGGTCCCTTCCAACTTGGGACATTCTATGATTCTATGATTCTATAAACCCATGCGAGAGATCAAGCTTACGGCTTGCTGGGACTCAAGCTGTAACTGCTGCCCAGAAGCACTGTTTTCCTCCGTGGCAGAAGACAACACCCTCCCCAGCCTCAGAGTGGGCACACTTTCTATTACAGCTATCTGAAGCATTCACTAAAACCGGCAGAAATTTTCAAGGCTGCAGAGGAAATGTGACAATCTGAAAGCAGATGATTTCTGTTGCTAAGAATGTTTTAGGGAAAAAATGGTATTTTAAAACTTTCCTGTTAAAGCTACCAGAGATAACTAGATCTCTGACTTCCCCCTGGTCTCTTCAAACACACTCCTCATTAGCCTGCTTTCATCTCTGGTGTCTAGCTCTCACCTCTCCCCAGGAACGAGAGCATGAAGAAGGGAGGAAACCTGTCCCGGTTCCCTGGGCTGTTTTTGAAGGCAGCTCCCCAGCTAACCATGCTGACCACTATTCACGCTAGACCAACAAAGTCATCAAGTCAAATTTTTGTAACTCACTGTAAAGTAACTTTCAACAAGACCGTATTCATAGATCTGTATTATTACATCCTTCTTTAATTGGATCAAATATATCTATTGTACCTCTCCTCTCCTTTTGATTTACCACAGCCTTCCTAGCAAGCAACACACGAGTCCAGCCTGAAGGCAGCCCCAGCTAACCAGTGCGTGTGCCAGTGTGCAGGTCAGCTACAAATTGAGAAATTTGGCAAACGGCAGTGCTCACCTTTGACAGCGAAACTACGCACCAGAAACCTTTCAGCTATCTGGAGAAGGAGCCCTGTCAGGAGAGGTTGTGAACATTATGGTGAGCACTACGCTTTGTGCTGCCCATAGGCTCTGCACTTGGGGGATGACTCGAGCCAAGGTCCCCTTGACCTGGGACCAAAAGTTTGAGAGGTTGGAAAAAGAGCAGAAACATAATTGCATTGCCTTCAGAGAAGCGGCATTCATTGCAGTGGCCAGCCACTTCGAGCAAAGGTCTGTGCCTTTGACTAGGATAAAATCACTGAAGCTGTTGAGGTCCAAAGGGCAGTGGCCAAAGACAGAGCACGCTTCCCTGGGAAGCCGCAGGCATGCCTGCTGAGGGCTGGGCTGCAGCGCCTCTGCTGTGATGAAGTATGTCACCTCTCATAGATGCCCAGTGGTTTTTCATCCCCTACTTAGACAAATGTCTGGCACCTGGACAAAAGCCAGCTGGTGTGGCCCCAGCTCAGATAAACTGGAACTGTCAGCCAGCACAGGGATGCACTGGGGTGAATATCTGTCATGGCAGCTAAAACCACCACACAGCCATTCGCTTACTGCCACCCACCACTGCCAAGTGGGATCGGGGAGAGAATCAAAAAGGAAAAAAACTAGAAGTCGTGGGTTGAGATAAAAACAGTTTAAGAGGACAGAAAAAGAAGATGATGCTGCTGATGATGTTATGATGATGATGATGATTATGATGATGATGATGGTGACAGAGCACTGGAACAGGCTGCCCAGAGAGGTTGTGGAGTCTCCTTCTCTGGAGACATTCAAAACCCGACTGGACGTGTTCCTGAGTGATGTGCTCTAGGTGGCCCTGCCTTGGCGGGGGGGGTTGGACTAGATGATCTTTCGAGGTCCCTTCCAACCCTTGTGATTCTGTGATTCTGTGATTCTGTGATTAGTAGAATATACAAAACAAGTGATGCACACACAATTGCTCACCACCTGAAGCTAATGCTCAGATAGTTCCCAAACTGTGCTGCTTCCCAGCCAACCCCCGGCTTATATATAGAGCATGACATGATACGGTATACAATATCCCTTTGCCCAGTCTGGGTCGGCTGCCCTGGCCATGCCCCCTCCCAGCTCCTTGGGCACCCCCCGCCTTCTCGTTGGCAGGGCAGTATGAGAAGCTGAAAAGTCCTCGACTGCTTGGCAACAACTGAACACCAGTGTGTTACCAACATTGTTCTCACCCTAAATCCAAACCACAGCACTGTGCCTGCTGCTAGGAAGAAAATTAACTCTGTCCCAGCTGTAAAACAGGACACTATCCAAATGCAACATCTGTTCCCTATTGCACATCCTCCCAAATCATTGCTGATCTTGAAACGTTATTAGGCTTCCCTTTGGTCAAAGATTAACCCAGTGAACAGATGTGTTAGCAACCCTGAAAGGCAGAAGGATTTGGTTGTATGGGACATTGCCCATCTTCTTAAGAAAAGGCTGATAACCCAGATGCCCTCCAACCCAGCAGAAGGGGAGCCAATCTTGCAAGAAATAGGTCAAGCAGGGTGATAAAACTAATACCAAAATGAAGAATGGCTAGAAAGAACATATGAATACTCAACCAGCACAAATTTATTTTAAATTCCTGAAGATGGGAAAAGATGTTAAGTCTGCATCAGAACTAGAAACCTGCGTGCTAGGCAGGAGGTTTAACATACAGGGAAAAATCTATGCTGATAATAATAAAGATACTGAGGTGAGAAGAAAGGCATGATTTGATAATTAAAATGAGTAATTAAAGCTTTTGTTGGAAAGGAAGTGTGAGCAAGGCCAGGTTAGCAGATGATACACCGCCCAGAAATGCTGTTCCTGGTTTATGACCCACTGGTATTTCACTGAGAGGGGAGAAAGTGGAAATAGATGGTGATGTACAGAAACTACAAACTTTCAGCTATAGAGAACTGCAATAAGAGTTTAAAGGATTCAAGAAAAAGCCTGCAATTAGCTGAAATAAAAAAATAACAAAATCTCCATGCAGGAAGGAAAAAGAATCACGATTGTCATATGGCTCACCAAGTATAATGCAAAAAAAAAAAAGAAAAAAAAAAAAGTGGTGATTGCAGTATTTCTTTACTTGAGAAAATGCTGGATAACATAATATATCATGATAATGATTACAGTGTATTTTTAATCCAAAAATAACTTAGAACAATGTTAAACAATGGTAGTAAGATAGGCAGTCCAGTATCAGCAGGTCTGGACAATTTTGATTCAACAGCTACGCCAGAAAGCTCTCTGGATCATTAATATTGACTTTCAGTAACATTTTTGCAACAATGTCAGTTTTCCATTACTAAACATTTTTCAAAATTAAGATCAACATTTATCTACAGGCTGCTCAAATTTAAGTAGGATTAATTTCTTAATTTAGGGAAATTGGGGGCTTGTGTTACACAAGTCATGCTACAGGATCACTGCAGATTTTTTTTTTAAGTGTTTGACTGTTATATTGAAGATACCCACAGCAAACTGTGACAAACGCAAGATTAACTGGAACCAGGTGGCCAGTTCCAGGGACACATACCATGTACGACCCATGAAAAGAAAGTAAAAGGTACACAGAAGGTCCTGCAGAACTGCAGCGCTGTGGAAGCCACCAACGCCCAACGGTGCTGTGCAGGAATTGCCCGAGGCCGCAGAACAGGTGCTGCAGAGCTGAGAAAGGTACCTGAAGGGGAGGCAGGAGCCCTGACGCACTGTGTAGCAGGCCAGCTGCACCGTGGCGTGACAGAGAGTGGCCGGGAGGCACAGCCAGCCCCTGCTGAGGGCCAGCAGACAGCAAGGGAGATGGGCAGCGGGAGGAGATGCCCCTGGCCACGCTGCCGACTGCGTGGTGCTTCAGTCGGGTCACCTCTGGTGGTGAGCTGCAGCTGCAGCACGGAGCACTGTGAAGCACCACCATGGCGTGGCACCACCAGCACTGCAGTCACCCTCAGCAAAGCTGGAGATGGTGTCCCTGGCACAGCCCAAGGAGCACAGGAGCAGGAGGGGCTCCGGCATCCGTTCCTCAACCCCAGGCCAGCGAGGCACCAAGGGGACACCACCAGCAGCACTCGTACTTTCAGGTGGGACAGATGAGAGGGGCCAGTCTCTTACACAGTAACAGAAGAGCAGATGAGCTGTGTGTTCTTGGAGAGATTTGGCCAGAAAGGTGTTGGGAGTTATCACACCAGATTTACGAAATGCCCACACGAAAGGGACACGCACATCTCAGTTTGGGAAACCACGGACTACGTGGTCAGTCAGGAACACTCAAATGAGCAAAGACTAATGAGTAGTAGGTGCACAAAGAGTACCACTGCTGGACACTCTACAAAACTCCCCCAAAAACTCCTATAACATTCCAAACTAATTACGGGAGAAAACCCATCCTGAAGCAGTTCATGTTTAAGGACCGGACTTTTACAACCATAAAAATCACTCCTACATTGTCCTGAAAGGCAGACGTGTGATAAGGAAACCAGTGCTGTATCTTGCTACCTATGCCACACTTACTTCCACATAAGCAGACACGGGGCTATGACGGCTTGCTGTGGGACATGAACATTGACGGTTGGACTAGATGATCTTGGAGGTCTCTTCCAACCTTAATGATTCTATGATTCTATGAATGATTGTGTGTGTAATTCTCATGTAATACATGAATGAATTGCCAACATCTTTCCCTGTGAACCCTCAAATAAGGGAGGGAGAGCCACAATCACGGTCAGAGACCAAGACCAAAGCAGAGAGAGAGGCTGGAAGAAGCAGGTTTCACCTCCAAAAGCACGTGGGAAGGGGGCTATAAGATGTCACCAGGGAACAGGCAGTCTGCACAGAGGGAGATGAATGTCCTTTCCTCCTTCAGGAAAAGGCAGGGCAAGGCAGAAGCTCCGTCTTCTCCAACGCTTGGAAATGACCATCAGTTTACATGAACAGGGTTGCACAACGCGCTGTGTGTGCAGGAGCACCTTTATCTTCCGCTACAAAATTAAACGACTGCTGGGACAACTGCTTTGAAGCGCAACTCTTGGAGAGGTCGCAGCACAACGATTCTGTGTTTCCCCCCCCAAGCTTCTCAGCTGTTTCAATTTCTAGCGGAATTAAGCTGTCTGAAGTTGCCCCACTCCAGGCACGCACAACAAAGATACATAGAAGAGGTGTGTACAAAAGCTCTGTGCATTAAAGCTTGACGCACAACTATTTTTGTTTCAGGAAATTTATTTCTGTAGGTGGTAGGAGTTTCCTGGTGCTCATAGCAAGATCCTGAAATACTTACTACACTTTTACTTCTCTTAACTGCAAAAAATAAACAATCCCCATCACTTCCCAAGGATGCGCTATCGTCTTGTCATACCTTGAAGTCAATAATGAAAATGGAAAGTACGAACGGGCAAGAACACAAACTGCGTTGCCCTCAAGGTCACTCGCTGGCAATCCCCAGACTCATGCAGCTGGCATGCAGTCATTTGGCAGATGCCTAACTGATTGGCGATGGCACTTTTTTTTAATTTTATTTTTTTATTATTTTTTTTTTAAATTAAAGATTTTCATGTGTTTTCAGTTGCAGAATGCTGGTTCTGACAAGCATGTGCAGGCACAAAATATTATGCAAGACGAGGCAAACAGAATAGGCAGAAGAATATATCTGAAGTGTACCCAGTAATAGCTTCATTTGCCTGTTCCCGGGGGAGATCTGAGCTGGTTTGTGTGCAGAGGCCGTTAAACAGAAAATTATTTATTGGAAAGTTAATACAGCGTGGTTAGAAGCATTTCACATGAGCTGTCTAAGTGCACAACCACTTCTACTAACCAGAAGAGAATTTGTGCCCACCTAATCAAACGGCTGGGAGAAAACCTGGTCATTTTGGCGGTAACAGTGAAGAAGAGCTAAGCCAGGCAGGCCATGCCTGCCATACGCGTGGAGGCTCTGAGGACCCCCTCGTAGGCAGGAAGAGCTCCGACGAGGGCAGAGAAGGAAGCACCTACTTCAGCATCTCCACATGTAAAACCCGCTCAACACGACCATGAAGTTACCCTCACAGGCCACTGCACGCACCCATATAAACCAACAGTCCCCTTTCTTTCAAAGGCTCTGATCAGAAGGGACACAAGTGAAACTGATGTTCGGTGCAGCAATTTCAACCTTCAGAATTAATACTGAACCAAATGAATACAGACTGATCTGCCGCAGATCAGAGCAATTACTTCCGCTTTCATTTACGACGGAGGAGGCCGACTCTCATCTTCCACAAGACTCTAGAGACCAAGTGACTTCTCTGAACCCCATGACTGCAGCCATCCTGGCCCAGATGCCCATGGTGCAGCATGAAGAGGGACTGAACACACCACCTCATCAGGCTGTGCCTACACCTTCTGAGAATGGGGACTTTGACGGGGACAGCAGATTCTTGGTTTGCTGCTCTCTCCAGGAAACCGGAGGAAGTGATGAATCTTCTCTCAGATCTGACTTTTATAGAATGTGTTTGTAAAGCTGCCAACATAAACCAGCTGTTTAGTAAAGCGTAATATTCCCATAACATATTCTGATGGGATTGTCTGTTTTATGTGGAGATGCTGTACATGTTCTGAAACATAAATTACATGTATTTTGCTGAAAACTTTCAAGTGATTTTTCATATAAAATGATCTGGACTGATGACAGATTTCAGCACTCGAAGTAAACAAAAAAGTTTAAAACGCAGGGGGGAAGAGTTTGAATTTAAAGAAAACGGATATTCATGCAAAATAATACAATAATAATAAAAATAATAAAACTCATTTTGGCTCAACCTGCAACATTACCTGCAATCTGAAATTAAATGCTTCCTTTTATTTTCAAGTGTCATGGTTTTACCCTAAGCAGTTAAAGCACCATGCAGCTGCTTGCTCCCCCCTCAAGGGGACAGGGAGGATAATGAATTAAAAACTCATGGGTTGAGATAATAACAGTTTAATGGGACAACAAAGTAAGAGAATAATAACAGTAATAACAATAATAACAACAAAAATAGTAACAAAATAATAATAAAACCAAGTGATGCACAAATGCAATTGCTCACGACAACAGAAGGAAAAAAACCAACCCACCAACAACGTGATGCCCAGTCAGTTTCCGAGCAGGGATCCCGCCTCCCAGCTCACGTCCCCAGTTATATCCGGAGCCTGACGTTCTATGGCAGGGAACATCCCTCTGGCCAGCCTGGGTCAGCGGCCCTGGTTGTGCTCTCCCAGCTTCTTCTGCACCTGGCGGGGTGTGGGAAGCTGAAAACCCCTTGACTCAGTGTAGACACTACAACTACCTCCCAACAACCAAACATCAGTGTGTTATCAGCATTATCTTCATCCTAAATCCCAAACACAGCACTATACTACCTGCCAGAAACAAAATTAACTCTGCCTCAGCCGAAATCAGCACATCAAGTTATTTAATCTTTAAAAGCATTATTTATGGGAAAAATATTTTTAAAAGTAAAAAGCTTCAAAATATTTTGAAAGAAAAGTGTAAAGATCTAATTTAGAAAACGCTGAAATGAGACACTGCAGCATCTGGGGAAATCATCTTTCTTCTTCAGTCAAAACTACTGGCAATAATCATCCTTGAAAATGCAAATCTTTCTGATCCCTATCTCAGCAAATTTATGACTTGTCAAAAAAGAATTTTCCCAGCTTTATTCATGAAGTTGGAGGTAATTATCACTTTTTCAGCTGAAATAAGAGTGACTGTGTTGCTAATCAAGCCGGTGGGAATTAGAAGAGGTACAAAGCAGTTTGCACAACTCTCAATTATTCCAGTGAATTGTAAACGGTATTAGAGCATCACTTTCAGTAGTAGCAATATAATATCTCTCCAAACCTAAATGAAACAAAGAAATCACACATGACACATGACCTATCAGACAAAAAGGAACAAAATACCTTTTTTTCACCAACAAATATAAGGGCAATATTCTGCAACCCCATTCCAAATCTGAGAGTGCAATGTCCTAACTGATGCTAACATGGGTGATGTGATGGGGTATGTGGTGGCTTAGTTCTCAGGCAATCTGACCTCATCCATTTAACTGCCATAGTTGGCTAAGTTGATATTTTCCAACATTTGTAGTTATACCCAGATGGCTAATTTGAATGACTGCTTACTAATATGTGTATCAGAAGCACTGTTTTCCAAATACGCCGAGCATCAGTGATACCCAAGAAAATGGGCTGCAAGCACCCAATGCTGTGTAAAGATAGCTTGAATAATACTTTCAGAGAGGGAGAGATAATTTTATAGGCAACAAGAAGAACATTTGCTAACTCTGAAAGGTGAAAAAGTACTATTGTTCCTTAGAAATATAATTTAACTTTTGTTGATTTATCATTGCTGCAAATTAAAAACTGATAGCTAAAATTTTTCAACTAAAAGAAAATACACTGTATTTAATGAATACATTTATAAAGCATGTATATGTATTTTTCTCCTTTTCCCTGAATTTGAGTTTATTACAGCATTTTGACATTATTCCTACTAGGCATTACAGTCACGGTCAGAAATGTACACACGGTAGATGGTTCCGCATTGATAATGGAAAGTCAGGTGACACATTCATGTATTGCATTCTGTGACACCTATGCTGACCCACCTACAGTGGGGAAAAACACTGCACTGCTCCTCCAATGATACTCAGAAGATGGTTCTAACAGTCTTTGACTGTTACATCTGTCGGTGGATACTAAGAGGTCAAGAAGACAATTTCGCACCCAGGAACGCAGGCATTTAGAAGTTCTGATTGTTGGGGTACATCATATAATACTACTTATTTTTTTCTGATGCAGAACATTGGGGTTTGTCCTCTCTTGAGATTATTGTCCATTAATAAAATATATCACGGGGAAAATTGTAACTGTCTAATCACAACTCAAGTGTCCAACACTTAAGGAAGTTAGAGCGCAATGAGATTAAAAAAGCTTCTACAGAGCTAAGTTCCCTTTTCCACTGAAATATCTCAAAATCTACCAGAACAATAAAACTACAGCAACATAGGTAGTATTTCCAAAAAAACCCTAGTAGAGTAATGTCATAATTCAACATCGTTCTTAAACATACCAAGTCAGTGAGATTTTAGCAAGCCTACAAAGTTAAGTTTTGTGTACTTAAATGCTACCCTGAGTTGGAGGGGGAGGTCTAAATTCAGTATATAAATATTAACTATAATATATTATAGCAAAACTCTTTCAAAAACATCCCACAGAAATACCTCTATGCTTCATTATGCAAATATATACTCAGAAATGCCTTGAAGGGATTCTTAAATTGGCAAGGATACAGTTTCCATTATACCTTATCCCAGACAGCTGAATGTTGGCAACGAAATTTCCACACAACATTTAAGAAGAAGAAAATGAACAACAAACTTCAAACCTTTGAGAGATGCAGCTTGCATCTGCCATGTTCTATGAAGACAAATGCCAACGGAAACCACATTTGTGTTTACTATACCACAGAATATGAAATATCAGCAATAAGATTCAAAACAGCCTAAGGGACAGATTCAGCAACGATGTTGGGTACCTACACAGAGACTTCATAATGGCCTTTAGGTCTCCAGATTCCCATAATGTGACCCAAAAAGTCTTTTCTGAGCGGCCACCAGCCTCTGAAGGCATGACAGACTCCATAGAGAGAGCAAACCACAATTTCCATGGCAAGTGAGGTCCCATAATACCCGAAAAGACAGTTTCTGTAACTTGTTTTGGTAAGACAAAGCAGCTGGAAGCTTTTGATCAGAACTTAGAAATCAGGCATCCCTCTGCCTCAGTAAGTCTACCATATCTTTGGGTTTACTCAGAGATTATTGTTTTTCCTGTCTGGATATTTATTTAAAGCAGATCTTAAAGGATTTTAAGAAAAATATTTACAATTGATTGGACAAAATGCATATTGGAGGAAATGTTAGGGCAGTGTCCCTGCAGAAAGGACACAAATTTGGGTTTATCTGCCATCTCTTTCATGTGGAACAGTAAAATACTCGCAGCAGGAGAAGCCAAGAAGCCTCCTTCCAGGAAGACAAGTTTCTGTAAGCTGCAAGGGTAAGATTTTTCTTCTGCTTTCCCCCAGCTTTGTCCAATACTTCATTGGTACAAATGCCACCACTGCGCACCATGAGATAGAAAAGAGCATGTACTATCACAAACAGGCTTGGAATGGTGTGGCTCAGGGACTTCTTCTGTGATGTGGAGGTGGAAGGTATAGCCTTGAATCCTCTACAATTAACGAGTGAAACCTAAGTCCTCACATAGTGGCAAAATGGATTATCACACAGGGGCACGCAGAAAGAGATTTTTCAAAGAAAAGAGTGACTTATTTCATTCCCTGTCCCACTTAGGTTTTTTAAGAAAGGCTATGAGCATGTGTCTTCAGAAGAGGAATGCACAGACTGTGGAGCTGGGGTGGAAAATACCATATTCTGGCAGACTCAAGAGAGTCCCTCAACTCACCCCACTGCCAGTGTTATCACCAGTGCCTAATTCAAGGTAAATGCAAGTGGTGGGACAGTGACCGGTAAGCTCTTGCCTACTTCCTTTCCTGGCTCAGGTCTTGCCTGGGACAGTCAGTTCTTCTCATACACTGCGTAGGGAACACGGACATCTAACACGACGTCTGTGTTCTAGCTCAGCGTCAAGCATGAGATGCATCAACTTTCTTGGTCTAAGTGCAGATCGAGCGCTAAATGACACAAGTAACGGTTTTCAAAAGTAACATGGGCACTTATATCTCTCAATCTCAGTGAAAAAAACATACTAGATTTCACCTGTCAGCTTTTACATACTTCTTGTATTTATGGTTGAAGAATTTTTCCCTAGCATTTGTCCTATTTGATTGAGTAGTTCCTTCAGAAAGAGACTTTTTAGATGTAGAGGTGCTAACCAATAGCAGTTAGATGTCTAAATCTTACACATACTATGGATTTCTAGTATTTACTATTTATTAGTCCAAATTATTTTATATGGAGGGGAAAGATGCCTGAAGTTACTCCTTTAAGTACATACTTAGAGATGGGCCGTATTTTCAGAACTGGTAAATACCTAAAGACTGTGAAAATGAATTTAATAATTAAACATACTAGGGAATCTGGAAAAAGTTTCATCACTGCCATTTTCTTTAGCGTTAGAATTTCCACAGTGTAGCACAAAAAAAGACTTAGAGCCAGAGTAGAGGCTCAAAGGTCTACAGCTCTTGCAAAGAAGCTTCCTTTCTGGAAGGCAATCTTCAGAGAAGTCTGAATCACCAGAAAAATTATGAAGATTATTACACAGGACTTGAAAAGGTGACAGATAATGAAACCACAACACTGTTAAAAAAGGAAGACACACCAAGGATTATTTTTTTTTTTGTATTCACAAAACTGTCAATCCTAAATAAAAGCAAAAAGAAATCCAATGTGCAACATGTCCTAGCCTCCTGAAGTTTCGCAGAGGAGACAGAAGGATGAAACCTGAAGTCTTTTGAGAAGAAAGTTCTGAAAACCTGAATTCATGAAACTTGCAGCAAAAAAATCCTACTATTTGTTTCAAAAGGAATTTGCTTCAAGAAAGTAGGAAAAACTAAAACCAGAGAATATTTGCAAGTTGAAGAATGACTAGCAGAAGCCCCTAACTGCAAACTAAATACCTTTCCCGAATTGTGCTGTGATCTACATGGATGAGAACGTTTCTGTTGTAGGAACCTGAGGAGGTAGCCGTGCCTGAGCCACTGTCCTGGATACACACACGCAGATGTGGGAAGGGGACTCGTGAGGGCTGACAAGATGTTTGCCATACGTCGGGTGTTGGTCTAGTGCTCAGCACATGCTTCTGCAACAGCAACTCAGAGCATAGCGGGTGTTGTAACAAGTTTTTCAAGGTTCTTTCATTGTAGTTTGATTCCTTTGGGACTGATCTTGCTTTTAACAGTTTCATATCTCTCAGGACGCACAGGAACACAAAGCAGTATGTATGTGCTCACCATACATATGTTTGTATACGCGAATATCCATCCAAATGTCTGACCTACAAATACACATTCACTGTGTTAATATTCACATAAATATAGTACGCAGGATTGTAACAAATACCAACAATGGTCATAGTAGTGTTTAATCATAATGCTGCAAAGCCTGAAAAGACAAAAGCAGAATGCATAATGAAGTGCTTTTTCTTCTTCTTGCCAGTAATTACATTTGCATGAGAACGACTCCAACCACTATCATTTATCATTTCTGGCGATGGAAATCTACGGTTGTATGGTTACACATTCTACCCAATTGAGAACGCTACTACAGCATTAGAAATGTTTGGTTTAGCTTATTACAATATCCTTGAGAAGTCTTCAAGAAATATTAAAACATACGGTTGCCTCTCTTGCAGTACTTCATAACTTACCAAGTACATGAGATTGACAGGCAATAACGATGCAACTGGCTGCCAGCCTAATCTCCGTAATGACCTGCATTTCACAGTTGTTAACACAGTTATCAGTCACACTATCACCACAGTTTTAAAGAAACAAAGTGGGAATGACAGCAAAATGCTTTTTTTTTAAAAAAAAAAAACCTCACAACAAACAACACCCAAACCCAAACCAAAAAGCCAAACCAACTGAAATTTATCCTTTAGTAACAACATTCTCAATACTCATTTTAATATGATTTTTTTTTTTCCAGTGAGTTTTACTACATATATTAAGATGCAATCTACAACAGTATTTTCACGAGGGTGCATTTTTTCCAATACTTATGCAGATGCTTGGAGAATCAAACCCTACAAGACTAATTAAGATACACAAAATTAAGGTAATATTATTAGTATCAAAATAACTTTTGAAAGAATTAACACATGCAAACATACTGGATGGCTCATGCTAATACACAGAAGATAATTAAAATGGACTTATGAAGTAGAACTCATTAAGAACCAACTATAAAACAGAATGTGATCTTGTTTGAAATCTTTCATCTCAATCTTTGAAACTTTTCTTTATCCCAAGGAATTTAGCTTCTTTATGAGGGTGGGAATTTTTTAACCCCGCATTAGAATTTCACCTGAATGCCTTATATACAGTATTCCTCCATCTGTGGTGTAGTAAAAATTCCTGTGTTAAAAACTGTTGGCAAGTAAAATGTCACAATTTTACATTTTATGGTTTAATAACTTCAAAATGAATACAGTATTTAATCTGTGCCCAAGCACTACTTGTGCATGTACAGAAATGCTGAATATAGGTGATTTTTTTACTAAGTCTTTGCAAATTTGGGAGTCACAGAAGTAGGAAAGGTCTTCCAATGTCAACTCCTATGTCAAGATCCAGACTGGTAGAAACACTGATTCACTTAGTACTTCACCTACTACTTTGTTCATTCTGAAGGTAAAGCTGAGAGAGGCATAAAGTGAGTTTTTCAAGGTTCTTTCACAGCTCCTGGGACTCATTTTGCCTTTAACAAGTTTTACAGCTCTCAGGATGCTCAGGAACACACAACAGTTCCTTTCACAGAAGCCTGTATCAAACTACACCTGTACCCAGCTTAGTATTTCTCCTTTACCCTTGGTATCCACACTGAGCAGTGATGGGAAGCCATGAAAAACTCTCACAGATGTGGTGCTTCTGGGCAGTCTGACTTGCCAGTCACTTTCAACCAAAATTCTTCTATGATTCTCTATCCACTCACTACCTGTTTTTAAAGTGACAAAAGAAAGGTCACTGTAATCTCTAAATAAAATATAAAAGCATCCGTTAACATGAAATGCTTCCTGTCTTTCAGATTTTATAAAAATACAGTTGATGTTTCCCACTATGTATAATTCCTTGCAGAATCCTGTTTTTCAACACTGAGCAACGCAACTATTTCAGTGAGTAACTGGTGATTAATCATGATCAACTGTCACACCTAATTTAACTTTAATTCTATGAAAAGGTTTTCTATACATTTCAAGGTGAAAATATACATTTTAATGTGTAGATGAAGAAAGTGCAATAGCATACCCAACATTTATCATTTTTTTTTCCACCAAGAAAGTAATTTTGCAGGTTTTAAACTATTAAACAATTGCTTCTTTTTAGCAAGTTATTTAGAAAACCACACAAAATACAGATATATTCAGTATTATTTTTCAATTGCTTTCATTTATTTCTATTTCTTTGAAATGAGTCCTAGCAGTTTACAGTGCTACATTTAGTGTTGCAATTGAGAGGATGTCTCTTTAGGAAGAATTCCTCAGATGTTTTTCCCCTCTGTATATTATCATGGAATCAGAGAATGGTTTGGGTTGGAAGAGTCCTTAACAACAATTTAGTTCCAATCCCCCTGCCAGGGGCAGGGACACCCTCCACTGGACCATATTAGAATACGGTAGGAACCATGCACTGAGCAGAAAGTTAGGAGGCAGTAAATAAATGAAGAACACACTTTAAAGTTTTGGGGTGACACAAGGACAACTGCATATATCCCCCAGGAAGGTAAAGCTCTTTATCAGTTACTTGATTGCTAAATAGAACTGTCCACTTATATCACAATTTCACCAAAAGCATTGGAAATCCACACCAGCACTTACTGATGCATTTAGGAAAATGCATTAATAGTTTGAAATACGGCTTTGGGGCTATCCTCTGCTTGGGAAAAGACGCAACTTGAAACACCACCCTCCTGAAAGATATGTGTCAACATGGAATTTCAAAATCTATGCATGTAACATGAATTATTCAGCATATGTATGAAAAGAACATTATTTTATACTGTGTAATGTGTGGGTGTTGAATGGCTATTCCCAACTGCAGCAAGCCTTTAATTCCTGAAACATTTAATTTATCTTCCACAAATATCTAGTATGAAGCAACTAAGATTATCCAGTGAAAAGAGGCAACTTAAAGGAGGTCAGAACCAAATTCCATGGAAAAGATGTGTTTGCATAGAGACACAAATCCTAGTAGTTAAACAAAAAAAAATCACAAGCCTGGAGATATCGATGTCTTCTCAGTTAATACCTGTCCCTGAAAGTCCCCCTCCTTACAGCTGCTTCTGGAAAGCTCGTTTGCCTACTCATAACTGAAGAAGTGTCAGGACCCAGAGTCAACCTCAGGGGCTATTTACCCTTCCTTGGCTGCCAAAATGTTAAGCAAGCACTGTGGCTGGGCAACATGAGGCTCTGCTCATCCCATCAGATTCATCCTCACTGTGATGGTGTACATCCAGAAAGCCCCATGGGCAGTAGGTAAGTGCAGAAACCTCACACTCAAGTCCCAAGTGAACTCGTGGCACTCAGACTCAAAAACAAACTATCACAAAGCACGATAACATTTCTACCCTAACGTTTATAAGACTCTAAGGAAAAAAAAAAAAAAGATAAGAAGGGCAAGCAACAAATTATTTTTGCCGTGTCCTGCCCTAGGCTGGGGTTGTATCCATATCTTTGTCTAATACCCCTAGAGAAGGGATGAGAAGAGGCTGGAAACGCACTCAGAGCCCATGGGAACTGCTGGGGATGAAGTGGGGACTTGGTCGGACCACAGCTGTTAATTGTGTTTTCCTTGTATTTTGTCCGATACACAAGGCTTCACAGTTT
Organism: Psophia crepitans; assembly: GCA_013399095.1. Classification (NCBI taxonomy): domain Eukaryota; kingdom Metazoa; phylum Chordata; class Aves; order Gruiformes; family Psophiidae; genus Psophia; species Psophia crepitans. The sequence continues at coordinate 170,173 of VWZZ01001725.1, forward strand.
GCATGTGCAAACAGGACCTACTCCGGCTCCTTAAGTCAGGGTGGTTGGAAGAAAATTACTATAGAGAAGAAATAAGTACACGGTGCACATAGAAGCTATTATGCTTTCACTTTATTACATAACTGCATTTGCCTTAAGGGACGAATATCAACTAGTTTTACACTATAAAAATAGTATCTGCTAATTTGAGATACCTTCTGCACAGCAACCTAGGAGAAAAAATGCTGGCATCTACACAAAAATCAAAGAAATTTCCCATTTTAAATTAATTATCACCATGACATTATGTTAGGGTTTGGGAAATCAGTTACAGGACACATTTTACTCTGAGGAGGTTCCCTCAACTAACAAAGGAGCAGGTAGTTTCCAAAAAACGCTTTGAACAGAGATGATCTCAGACACAGAAACACAATTGCCAAGTGCTAAAAGCTTACAAAACCCCAGCTGCTCTCTACCTGGAGTAGAGTTCGCAGCAGGGAGCAAGTGGAGTTAAGCATGCCTGATGTCACATAACCATGAGGAAGCAAAACTACTTCCAGATAAATCAGAATATTTTTGTCCATCCTTGGAATGACATATTGCCACCGTCCTCCTAATTGTTTCTCACTCAAAACAGAGTTATAATTCTCTATTGTTGTAAGAATGAACGTTAAGAAAATCAAAACCTCACCGTTCTCTCACCATTCTCCACTCATAACATTTTTCATTTTCCTCATAAATAAGAATACCAGTTAAAAACATGAAGAAACCAAAATATATTACAGGCTGTAGCACTGATTAAAGCTACTTTTTTCAAGAGATCTCTAAAATCAAGTTTGAAGAAAAAATACAGTCAACTTGACGGAACCTCACAAATATGGCTGTGGATCTGTCCCCAAAAAATGAAGGTACCAATTTTCTACAAGCAGAGATTTTCAGTCTAAAATATATGACTTTTATTTATGAGCCAAAAACCTTGTCATAACAGCAGGATGAACTCTGTACAAATTCAGTGCATAAAGCGATGACTACCAATTCTCACCAGTAGCCCAAACTACCGCCTTGTAAAAAACATCCAAAATACAGCTACCTGGAAGTAGAAGATGTTCTGGATAAAAATACATGAAGCAGTATAACTGCGAAGGTTTGAAGACTGACAGTTTAAGAGTTCAGTCAGAAAGGCACTTGATTTGTATAGAGCAAAAATATGTATTTATATAAATATATCTCTATAAATATATAGATATAAAAATATTTTCCCAGCTAGGCAGCAGAAGTGTGAATGGCATGCATTTTGTTTCAGCGTCTTCCACTCCTGGCAATCCTGCAGTACAGTGGTATTAAGATGATCAGTTGAGAAATGGCTGAAGCAAGCCATCATTTTCCAGAATATAAACCCAGAAATTAAATTATGGCCAACATTTCTCAAGCAGTTAACATTTTAATGAAGTTTCTAAAACTGCCAAGTAGTACAACTCGCAGACAGATGCCTGCCACATCAGTAACATAGTGGTTTAAAGCACTATAAGCCACTGTTATAAAGAAACTTTCTGACTCTTGTAATCAGAATGATCAATGTAACTACATATTTACAACTTGTCAAAATATCCAGTAATGATTTATTAAGCCTTAATAATTTACAGCCGGATATAGCTGTGACCTGTAATAATGTGATGTGCTAGAGAACAGAGAGGTGGTAAAAGACTGAAGCCTTTCAGTCCTTGGTACAAGGACCTTGGGACAAGGTCTTTAAGTGACTACTGAATGCTATACAAAAGCCGATACATTTCTCTAAAGCTGTGTGATCAATCATCATATCTGCATTATAGTGTCTACATTACACTGCTCCAGCAGCTTCACAGCTGGAAACGATCTAGGGATCATCCAGAGAAAGAGTCAGCCAATTACCACCCCTCAAAACTCCAAGCTATGATGTCTTTACCTACCCCGAGCATAATAGATTTGACATGAGTTGCAGAAATGTTCTCCCACCATTAACTGCCAGGTAGCTGCTCAATCCCCAGTCTATCTCCATGGCAGATAATAATACGGGTCTGTAGTCAATCCATTAATGAAGTTCAGCTCCATTTCAGGTGAGAATCACCGACTCAAAATCCCTTCCAAATCTCACCTGGCCCTTCCGTCCTCCGGAAAAGCCACTGCTCTTTCTCCTGTTTCAGTCAGTCCACAGCCAGATGAAGACTTCCATCAGAGGACCTTGCATGAACTGATTCAGACACACTTGGTCCATGCTTTTTTCCACATTTCTGGAGCTGTAACTTTCGGTCAACTTCCCCAGCCATGTGTCAGAGTTTTGCTCAAACTCTGAGCATTTGGCTTCTAGTATCAGACTAACTTCCCTGACACAGCTTTCCTTCTGGTGATGCAGGAGCTCATTTATGTTTATTTCTTGTAGTTTTATACGATGCCTGAGCATCTCCTGAAGAGGACCTATACAAAGCTATTACACCTACATCCTTAGCTGTTTCTTGCAATGCTGTTTTCTTTACTGTACTGTCCAGGTACTACTGGTGCCTCTGCAGTGTATGGAAAATGTCTTGGTCTCTCTGCACCAAGATCATCTCTTCCAGCTGATATTTTATTCTCACAAATGGTGTGAGAATATACTTTATTCTCACAAATGTCTCATAACTTGTCCTGTCATTCCATCCCAAGTTTCCCACTGTGATTATCAGCGAATATTTTGCACTGGCGTATATACCTGTCAGCCGGTCAAGTCATCACAGAAAAGTTTGAGCTTCTTTCTAGGTAAGAGTTTTCATCCCACCAGGCTTTGCTTTCTCCACTTTTCTCATAAGACATCCCAAGTTTTCACACCCAGCTACAGGTTCCTGAGCTTTGAGTAAGGCAGTGCTTCTCAGCTTTTGTTCTCCTCAGGTCTATTTCTGAGCCTCAACAGCCAGGGCCAGCACTGGGGTCACAGAGCAGGACCAGCTGAGCTTGTCTCTCCGCTTTAACCCCTTCTTTACCATGGCAGCTTTGGCAAAGAATGCTACGGACATAAAAGTGTTGAGAGGTACGTTAAGAGACAGTTGAATTTAAAAACTGAACACAAGGAAACAACCCTAACCATGTAAGTACTGAATTACTTCAGGCCTTATTGTCCTTTTCACATGGACTACTGTTTTTGCTTGAAAAGCAGTAATATTTATAAAGCATTGGGACTTCTAGTACAGAAAGATGCTACTCCATGGGCAACAGATAAATTTATCAAGGTTCTGATTTTACCTACAGGTCCCTTGCTAATACCAATCCCAGGGGAAAAACAAAATCCTGAAACAAGCCTAGGATTCCCAACCATGAAAACAAATAACACCTGCAGTCAGTTGCTATATCTTATCTAAGCAAGACTTTATATCGGAAACGATCAATCAATGTGTCTGGGCACACTCCTGTGTAAATAAAACCATCACACCGAGGACAGGCACCCCAGCACGGGCACCACCCATTTTGGGAGACTGAGGAAAGCGGGGAGGCTCCAGCGGCTTCCCAGGAGTCCTGCTCCACCAGAGCAGAGGGGGCTTAGGCGGTGCAGAGAGGCCATTGCCAAGGCAGGCCAGTGACCCCCATCTCATTACACCACACTTCACCCTTTCCTCCCACAAGCAGTGGTTCAGATCAGCGAGCAGCCCCGGTACTAGCACAGCCATGCTGCTGATCAAACACGGAGCAGCTCCCGCTATCGCACATATAATGTAGCCATCACATGTATCTCTCTAGCATCTGAAAAGCTTCACAATCTCTTGTGGCTCTTGACGGCTTTTCTTTACTAAAAGGATTCTGCACATGATCTCTTTCTTCTTGTATCTGATTCCTGCGGCTGGAATGCAGTACGGATTCAGATTTTCAGCAACTGCACCTACAATTTTGGTTCTCCAAACCTGGTTTGAAAAGCTACACAGAACGCTTTCAAAAGCAAATCTGAAACAGTAAGATCAGAAACAGAGAAATAGATTTGGATGTGCTCATTGGCATGGACACCACAAAGGAAGCAGCTGAAGAGAAGGAAGGCAAGAATAAAACTTTAATGTAGTTCACGATTCAAGGAGGTGGTATTAGATGAGCAAATGCTCCAATAATATGCTGAATCCATTAGCAACTCCAAATCAGACAGACGGTCCCCATGGATTCATGTCACAAAACCTACATTTACAGGAAGACTATTCCCCCTTGCAGGAGAGGCTTACCAAGAATAAAACCCCTTGTAATGAATACCAGCAGAGAGAATAAATTACCATAAATTCTTTGTATTTCAGCTGCATGGATAATAACGTGGGTATGAGCTTCACACTCTCCGCATGAGAACGTTCCTGAATATCCTGGTGACACCCTGATCACCAACAGGGATGAAGAAGCTTTAATACAACCATGTTCTCCCTTTCACTCACACAAATCATGTTCTGCCTATTTAAGACAATGTTGATCTTGAAATAGTAGGTCTGATTTTGTTTATCTTAACACTTAATTAAAAAAAACCCCCTTAACAATGCACAGGTCTCACACATACACACACATTTTGAGGAAAAGATGAGATTTTGAGACTATTTCTTATACCTGACTGAATTTCCCAGATATATAATTTGGATATCCACTTCATAAAATACGTAGCAGATACGTTTTCCAGAATATTATCTTGAAGACAGAGAATTAGCTATAATCTTCCAAGCCTTTAAGATGTTTAAGGAGTGAACACAACTTTGTTCATGTTTTGCTACATGCTGTAACGTTACCTTCTAAACTACTACCATGTTTTATCATCCAGATCAGAACAGTGGTTATTTCTTTACTGTCACAACTTCCTACCTCAAAGAAGAATCAGGAATTTGAGACTGATTATTCAAGTGTCCTGCTACACTCTTCCTCATATTACAGCATTTTTTTAAACTAAGGATGAATCATGTATTAAAAATTCATCTATGCAGAGAGATAAAATTTCAATCTTTTTGCATACAGATATGCAACAACCCAAATGTGACTGGGTGTAGAGAACATAACTGTTCTAGATTTTAGATTTATCTCACTCTTCCAAGGAAATTAAAATTTAGAATTATTCCTTCCTACATTGTGCAAATCTTTTATTGCAATTATTTGGGATTTGAATTATTGCATTACCTATAATCTTTAGTTTCAGTAGTATGATAGCCTTTGAATGTATGTATCCACACAGGTGTATACATAGACACGTGTATATTTACATAAACACATATAACCTCATTTTTTAATGATTTTTTCAGATGCTTTAATATTTTCCACAACAGTGAAAATTAAACGCTGAATTTGTGGTTGCTTTTCTTGATTTCCTTCCCAGACCCCTTGAAATTAGCACATGGACTGTAAGTAGTCCATGGCCACACACTGTACAACATTATTTCCATCTAAACCTTGGCTAAACTCAAAATACTTAACTCAGTTAAACCATTCGGATCCCTAAATCTAGATATAGCTTCCTAAGTTACTGTGGCTCGGTGAAGCTGACTTTTTTCACCTCGTTCAGCTTATGTAAAGAATCTTCCTGATGTCACTACTCATTACGTATTAAATTTTGGTGGAATTATATACAGATTTTCCATCTGAGTTTGTAAATCATTCATGACAACTTTGCAAGGGTCACTTGGTGTGATGTCCTCAGCTTTGCAGTCAACATTTACCTACGTTTGCCAATTCTAAAGTTTCTTTCTGAACAATAATTGTCTGTTGTTTTGCAATTCACCATAATTTTTGACCTCTTCAAATATTCTTCTGTCTCAATCTGTTAAGCCTTAGGCTCCAGATATCACGGCATTTGACATCTCAAAGACAAGTGGTATAGATATGCAACACATTAGATAGAAAGGTATTTTGTACTTGGATACGCAACACAAGCATTTTAGTTCAAATTACTGTTTTTCTTCTTTCTTCACGACGAATCACAATGAACCTCAAGTGTTAACAGAGTAAAAGCAATCAAATTAAGTCGTACTCTGATTCTTAAGCTCAGGCACATAGTGAAATCTCAATCAACAAAATAACGGAAAATGTAATTATTGATCAGCTTGAGAAAATAAGTAGAAACCATATCAATAAATAAAATTCTTTCAGCTAACCATAAATCACTCCAATGCCTGAAAATACAACACAGTGTTTCAAACAGGTTACCAAGCTTCATCTCTGTTGGTATGAGGAGATAAAAATGCCACCACAGGACAGACTGGGGAAATTAAGAGGAACCACCATAAATACAAGGCAGCTTTGCTCTTTCCAGTATCATCCCTCTGCTATTTCCTTTTTATGGCAACATGGAGCGTAACATTTGCTGTGAAAAGATCAGAGGAAATGTCACTCACTTCATTACTCTATGACTAATTATGATTAAATAGATTGGGGGGAAGCTCATTACAGTAATTTTTTGGCTCCTGAATAGTTCCTGAGCAATACTCAAAGAAGAGAAACTTCTCACACCGTGAATGAGCGTGGGAGTGGACACATGGCTGTGCTGAGTGCTACCTTCAGTGGGACAATACACTGGAAATGTTACCTTTGGCCCTAATTTCTTCTTAGGCAGCTATCCATCAGCTTTCATCAGTATCAGGCCCAAACAAATTTAAAATTGCAACAAGTAAAAATTCACAGAGAGACCAGATTCTTTGATTTGTAATGGGCATTTAGCTATCTGGCTCCAAACAGAAAATCACAAAAGTAAAAAAAAAACCAAACCCAAGCACTAACATATTTTTCCTTTTTACATATTTGACTTTTTTTTTTTTTAAGTTCTTTCTTCTGGATATAACCAACTATAAAATTCTCCATTTTAAATGTAAGAATAGCAGAAAGAAGACGCTATCAAAGTAACTTCAAAGTTACCAATACACACTTGGTGTTCCACAGATGTATTTAAGTCACCTTTTTTTTTTTTTTGCTACCGAGGGCATCACTTGAACCACTGACAAATTGAACGAGTGCCTCAGCACACTGAGCTGGAGTTCTCAAACTGTGATGCATGTACAGACACAGATAAACGGTCCGTAGCCCCTGTAACTAATGCCCACTCAAGAAGGTTCAACCTTCCCTACTGTCCAATGGCAGAAATCAGAAAAAAGTTTGGAAGTCAGTTCCCCAATCTGTTGGGGAATCATGAAAAAGCAGTAGCTTGGACTCAATTTGTGACTTCCTCTACCCAGCTACGTATTTGCAAAAGTAGAGGCACTTTTTTTGACAGCCAGGAAGAAAAAAACCACACCACCAAAATACACAGTAGTGTGGAATAACACAGCAGGTCTGAAATACGCACTGAAAGTCAAATTGACTTGGCTAGAACAGAACTACCGTTTTGACTTGCGGCGAAATTGAGATCTGAAATCTTGAAGACAGCTGCACAGCTCAGTAGTGAGTACAACACATGGCAGCCCAACCACTCCGAGCTCTCAGTTTGGGTACAGTGTGAGGATGCGCATCCCATGAAGAGTAAGGGCAGGGTTTATACTTCGATCATAAAAATTAATCACATTTCTGTAGGGAGTAAGTGAAAATTGGATGAAGAATTTCTGTTACATTGGACAAAAGAGATCTCCACACTGCGCTACTGCCACAGATGCAACAAAAGAGAAGTCAGCCTTACTCCCTGGGGCTAGAGCTACCACCTCAGTGCTGCTGTCAGCCAACACAGGGCAGCTGCTGTTCAATACTACACAGCATATGCACAGGAGAAGTGGCTCGAGTTTGCCGGAATTCCTGCTGCTGGTGGTTTGGTGGCTTTGCCTGAACCATCCTGACACGGTCCATAACAGCAGCAGAGAACAGGGAACTGTATTCTTCTACAAAGGGAGTTCAGGTGCTCTTGCCAGCATTTGGAAGGGCTCCCGCTGCCTTGGAAGCTCCATAACATTGAGTAAAAGTGGCCGTCAGGCACATTGATCACTGCGTTACGCAGCTCCAGAGCGAAAATGGAGATGAGACACAACTAGGCAATGTTCTGGAGTGCTAAACGTCCCAAGGAACTCCCTCACCAACACTGCATTTCTCTGCATCCTTTATAAAGTAGTAAACCAAACCCTACCACAGAATTCCATTTTTCTCTGTTTCTTTTCATTCTTCGAGCAAACAGCTATTAATTACAAAGTCTCGGTTTGTTTCTTTTTTGAAGCATGCAATTTCTTTTTACTTTCAAGGATACTTTTTTTTTAATCTGGTAAAAAAGACCTGCTCATACCACATATTTGCTAAGGTTGTCATGCTTTCTCTCAAATACTAGCTGCTTCCAGCTCAGTGAAACAAGAACTGCGATAATTTATGCTTAGGTTCAGCAAAATGGAGTCCCGACCCACAGATATTACAACAATATCAAAATATCTTCAGTTTACAGAAATTTATGTACATGCACATAAGCATGTCACGAAAGGAAAAAAAACATTCACCATATCACTGGAAAACTTGAAATACTCAAAAGGTGCCCTCCTTTTGACTGCTGGGGAGAAGGCAATGATAGACCAACTTGAGCCTCATAACGTGGTAGGAAATGTCATCTTTGTTATTCATGACCGGCTTGCGATATAGCCGAGAACACCACGCCCGCAATATCTTTGCAAACCTGCACCGGTCTCTGCCAGGTCACAACACACGCTGGATGTCCCAAAAAAGAAATCTAAATGCCGGAAACAATTTCTTCTGCTAGACAGGGCTGTCAAATGCTAGTTCATTAAAAGCATAAATGTTTCCTTGAGAGTATTGTGGATTTAAACTCTATTTTATTGGTGACATTTACCAATGCACAATGGTAATTCAGTCACTTGAATAGCTGGTATTTCTTTGCTAAACGTCTTTATTCACCACTGAGAAGCTAAGGCAGTTAGATGAGATGTTTTTTTCCAGTAGCACTTTTTTTCCTCACAAAATTATGCCTACTGTTTGCCTCTCCATAATCAGTCCAATCTGGAGTAATTTTTCTGTCCCAATACACTTTCAGGGAAGCCTTCCTTTCTCCTAAAAGCCTTATTCCCAACAGCATTAATAAAAACTGCAGTTCAAGGGATAAGAAATAGAAGTTGCAGTGGAGACTTAGATAATGCTTCCCCTTTTTCTGTAGTAACAACTTTCTGGGCTGAACCTTTGCCAAGGGCTGAATACGTTGAAGAGAGAGTCTTAAAAGGTTCCTAAATATTAGAGGAGCGATGCTCTAAAGCGACCTCCCAAACGAAGAATGGAGACAAAAAGGATGAGCATCTTCATACACTCACAGGAGTGAGGGAATGACATGGTGCCTGTAGTAACACTGTGGTAACCCAACTTGATGATGCAGAAAGTCCCATTTGTTTATAGTCCTAACAAATTTAGAAGATTTTAATATAAAACTTTTAACTACTTCCAAAGTTAACAATCAGATTTTCCCCTGAGGGGAGAAAGTTATGAAAAAGTTTCTTTTTGCTCTCAACTTGCACGAAGTCGGCCCTTTGGGAGAGTCCTCACCCAGGGCAGTCCTCCCTGCACATTCCCTGAGCGGCCCTCTCCCCGGGCCAACACAGCTCCCGCGGGGAATGCAGGTAGGGCAGCAGGAATGGTTGGTTACCTTTTGTCGATTTACTTCCAGCTGTTCGGAGAGATGCTGTAACCTACGCTGACAGAGAGACTCGCCCGCTCAGGAGCTGTGCCTAGGGAAGAACTTTCCAGCAGCGCCGTCGCAGCGGCAGAGAATGAAATGCAGACCGGGCACTACTCCTGTGAGCCATGCTGGGAGACAGATTAAGCTGCAAAAATGCAGAAATCTGCCTTAAAAATGCAGAATCACTATTCCACAGCGTATCTCAGAATTAGCAGATTCCCAAGCTAAGTATTTATAAAGCACATGAGAGAGCAAGTCCATCCTCCCCTATTGCAACTGAGTACTTGGGGAACGGGAGCCCATTTCACCTGAAGCCTCATCCTGCAATAAATTCCTAAAACGCCTAGGGAAGTCCTACTAAACAACTGTAGGCTTTAACTTTATATAAGATAAAACATTTCCATAAAATGATGAGGTTTTAACCCCTACTGTTTAACCCTCATAACCTCGAGTCCCTGTCTCTCCTCACATCGCATGTGCCTCTCCAGCAGCAGAGGCTGTGCCCTCTGCAGGAGCTGCATCTGCTTCACCTCCACCTTCTCTCCCATGCCCCTCATTTCTCCTACCCAGTGTCCCCTTTCCCATTTGCTTGACAGAGCTCCTGGCAGTGCTGCGCCTCGTGCTCCTGCTGCTCGTTTCCCCAGCTGCAGCTCAGCTCTCCTTCACTCACCACCGGAGCACCCACAGCCCCTCAGAGCACTTGGGGCCAATTTATGCCATGGACCCCACCAGCTGGCTACAAAGCAAAGACCTGCAATAAGTACCACCTCTTTTCTCCTACCCCATGCTACCCTTCTCCTTTCAAGTTTCCTCAGGCTTCACCTCCATTCATGTAATTCTGCGGAATTCAAATACTTCATTCAAAGCAACAGAAACTCCCGTGGGCACCGGACAGGCACAGGCAGAGAGCTAATTTGGTTGCAAAGAAAAACCCGGTGCTCTCAACAAAATGCAAGGATGGGCATATGTTTTTGCGCACTGGCAAAATTTGCAATGTCTGTCCCATCATACCTAATACATGCTTCCCATCTAGTGCTCTGGTCCAGCCTGCCTCACACCTCCTGTGCTGCTCTGGGATGCTGATCCAGACTGGGTTCCTCACAGAAACGAGATCATAGAATCAAAAAATATCCCAATTTGGAAGGGATCCATAAGGATCATCGAGTTCAACTCCTGGCCCCACACAGGACCAGCCCAATCAGAGCAGATGACTGAGAGCGTTGTCCAGACACTGCTTGAATGCAGCCAAGCTTGGTGCTGTGACCACTTCCCTGAGGAGCCTGTTACAGTGCCCCACCACCCTCTGGGTGAAGAACCTTTTCCTGATCTCCCACCTAAACCTCACTTGTCGCAGCCTCATGCCATTCCCTCGGGTTCTATCCCTGGTCACCCGAGGGAGGAGATCAGCGCCTGTCCCTTCACTCCCCCTCGTGAGGAAGCTGTAGGCTGCCACGAGGTCTCTCCTCCAGGCTGAACAAACCAAGGGACTTCAGCCTCTCCTTGTACGTCCTCCCCTTGGTCCCTTGGCTTCCGTTGGTCAACTAGATGGGTGACCTTGTCATAAAAGGAAACCAAGTTTGTTAAACAGGACCTTCCTCTGCTGCTGGAATATTTTTGAGTCCCTGCCCTCTGATGTTTGCTAGAACTATGTGAAATAGCAATGACACTGAAGATAAACTCATGAAACATTTGCAATGCACTTCTATCCTGCAGCAATGCTGATACTCTGGAAGATGTTTGTGCAACACCCCATCCATGCGCCAGCTTGGGTTTCATTATTCGCAGCTCAAATGTCTCACCTGCATTCACATTAAAACTGGCACCACTTACCAATACATTATTTTCTTAATAATTTCAATTCATCTTTAATATTTAGAGAGCCTATAAACTGCCACATAATAATCTTTTCTCATTTTCCTCAGAATACTTTTTAGAGGAGAGAAGTACTGCCGTCCCCATCACGCAGCTGGGGACAAAACACAAAGTCCAAGGCACTTGCTGAACTCCTGTGCAAGAAGTTCAGCAGAATTAGCCAAGAACTTCAACCCACCCAGCTCCCAGAGATCCAAACATGATGGAAAAACATATTACATGGACAATGGATATCAGAGCTGCCATATCAGATACCAGCTACTAGTATCTGATAGATATCAGATAGCTAATGGCCACTTACCATCTGGTTACAGGACTATTTACAGCTTTCTCTTCACACCGTACAGGCGCCTGCACAAAATTGTATCAGCTCATCCAAACCAGAGATAATTTCTCTGCAGAACTCTGGCCATACACACATTCTCAGACCATCAGGGCTGCAGCAGTGCTCCTACTGTAAGTAGTACGTGCTTGATTTGGGTAGTATTTTTATGTCTTTCTTTTCTATCAAAGTTTCACACAGATTGGTTAGTATGCCGCTGTACTTTAGATCATCCTGAATAATTAATAAAGAATTTGCCAGTTCTTGAATATATTAGCAGTGAAGAAATATAGCTTGAACTTGTGAACTGTGATCAGCCTGCTGCAGAAAAGAAAATCTTTTCTCCTCCCTTCATTACTTCTTACAACAGTAAGTTCAAAAAATTCTTTTGAAGAAAATGACAATATTGCAAGCTACTAATACTCATTAAATATAATAAACTTGCCTCTTTTGTACTACACATACACGACACTGGAAAGCCTAAACAGCAATTACAGAAGGAATATCTTCTTAAGAAAAATTAATCTCACTCCCTCTTCTTCAGCAATCATAACACAGGCATTTACCATTTCAAAGCAATCTTAAAACAATCCTGGCTAAAGGCACTCTTAAGTGCAAATAAAAAAGACAGGACGGGTGAAAAATCTGGAAGGGAAAAAGTCATGCAGTCTGCTCCGTGCTCTTACAGTCTCTGCCAGCTTCAGTAACTGTTCGTAACCAGTGATGCAGAAACAGGAGGCCAGGGTTGTACCCCAGACTGTCATGGACCAGCTGGGTGACACAGGGCAGGTCATGACCACTCTTTGTCTTCATTTTCTGATCTGACAAACAGTCTCTCAGTATTTTTATTTTTTTTTAAATACAAACAAAAAAACTCCAAGTCCCAAGAAATGGGGTTTTTAAAAAATCATATTTACTTCATTACAAACACTAAGAGCAATGTCAAGACTTCCCCGTCTACAGCTCTCCCCTGTGGACCCTGTCCTATCTTCTCATGAAGGGCTGTTGTTGAGGAAGGGCTGCAATGCTGGAGCTGGCCCTGAAGTTCCTGCATGAAAACAGAAAAGAACGCTTCCAGATTTTGCATCCACTCTTTATTCTTTCATTGCAGTTTGCTTACTAAGTCAAAAGAAACACAGAAGTCACTTTTAGAAATATAATGGGAAACAAACTAGGTGTGGGCAAGTTGGATAAACACGTGGTGAGTATGAAAAACCTCAAAAGTACATTTCCAAAACCCCAGCTGAATGCAGAAAGCCAGCAAATCCACGCTGACTGCCTATTTATAGAACATGTCAGTGCACTTGCAAGTTTTCTGAATATTCAGAACTAATTTTATAAAGAGAGGGAACCAACCTATGTTCAAAAGTCCTTACAGATACTGTTGCTTGTGATTTTTACTTCATTGAAAGCAAGCTGTTGACTCAGTTCTATTACTGTAAACTTGTATTTCTATGAACAACTTAATGACAAAAATCATAGAATCATCGAACCACAGAATGCTTAGGGTTGGAAGTGACCTCAAAGACCATTTAGTTCCACCACCACCCCCACCCTCCCATGGACAGGGATACTCTCCACTAGACCAGGTTGCCCAAAGCCTCATCCAACCTGGCCTTGAACATTTCCAGGGAGATGGAAAACAAGAGACCACATAGTTAGAATTACTATTAAAATAATATACAGGCTGGTAACTTGCTGTCACAACCAGGGCTGATTCTCTGGAAGACTGGAAAGTTTGTACTAACATACTATACAGCCTCATTGTCAAGACCTTAACACCATCTTCATTTCATGCTTTAAAAAAAAAAAGAAATTGGGCTTGTTCTTCCTGCAGTTGCTTGCGCACAAAGCAAAGCATAACCTACATCCAGCCACATCCAGAATTCATCCTTTGATGCTTTAGGCCCCTAACCAGTTTTCAGATAGCGGATCATCTTGTAAATTGGAGTACACCATCCTGCCTTTTAGACTTGCTTTATCTCACTGTATTGGAAACATATTGGAAGCATAAAAATCTATGTCTGCAGAAAGGATCTGTATGGGCAGTAGGCAATAAATTATCTTGAAGATACACTATAAGGCTTTGATGGGTGATAGGCAGACCACCCGGGTCATTATGCCATGCGCTGTGTAACAGCAGTTGACATCTTTATCAGAGCGCTCTTATTCTGTTTCCATTATTATAATATCCAGAATAACTTCGGTGTTCTGGGTATGTTAAAAAATGCCTTCCTGCCTCTAAGAAAAAGACACGTTTCTGTAAGCAACTTTATGCAGTAGCTACAGCTTCCTAAAAGACCTGTTCTTGGGGCTAATAAAGGAAAAAACTGAACATGTCCATACATAAATTAGCCACAGCCAAGCCTTTGTCATGCACTGCTTGAAAGGCAATTTTTAAACTATAAAGTGGTTAATTTAGCTGTAAACCTGACCAGCTTACACATTTCAGCAACTTTTCACTATTGTACTAGGCTGTTATACTTAACGTAATTATTGTAAATTGTGCAATTTTGATTTAGCATGTATGTTCAATGTCAGTGATTACCACAGACTCTTTGGTATGCACAGCATACAGCTCAGTGCCCAAGGCCTCACAGAAATAAATTTTGGGGAAAAAACTGTAGTATTTCTCCATCGTGCAAAAAAACTACTCTACAATACAAGCAGCTGTACAAAGAGCAGATTTGTGGTTGCGCTTACAACTTCAAATGTGGCATTTCTTTAGATTTAACTGGTCAGAATACAAGTTACCGTTCTTCCTGAGGGCAGTACCTCTCATAGGGAGATCTAGAAAAATGGCTACTCCTTCAGATTCTTAATATAGCTTTTGGCTTACCTTGCTCTTTTGGGATAGGAAAGAGATAAAAAATTAAAAGAATATATAAAAATAAAAAAAACCTCTTTTCAGTGCAAATTTTAGTAGCTAATGTGGTAGAGAAGGTACCTTTTATCTTTTCAGAACTGCTTAACCACTTTCAACATTGCTTAAAATATATATATGTATGTATACACATATATTTCCAAATATATCTAGATAAGCACAACTAAAAATAGACCAAACCAGCAATATTGCAGCTCAACAGTAAAAGCATGAGAGATTTACACATGAAAGAAATCAGGTAATTACAGCACTAATTCCCATCCACCGTAAACATTTTAAATGCTATTAAAAAATTTTCTAATGGAGAAATAGTGTAGAAATAACACACTGGTGTAGAAAACAGGATTTTTTTTGTTGTTGTTTTTTGGTTCTTAGCCAGGCAGACCAGATCTAAATTCAAACCATGTCTCAACATGTATGAGACAACAGTCTTGCACAGCTTCTCACAAATTTCATCATCAAATAACGTAATACTTTTTTCTTCCACGGTTGCCTGTTAATGGACACAAATATGGAGCTTTGCCTACGTTTGGTAACATGCAATTTCATTACTGACCTCCAAAATAAAGACTTACAAAACTGAAGTGTAACACACATTAGGAGAACTAATCTCATAGTGTTTTAAATTTCCTGCATGAATAATTATCGTGCACTTCTTGCTGGCCACGTTTCGCCCTAAGAGGGGTAGTTGATAGAGGGGAAATACAGAAAGGACTTGGTGTACAGCAGTCTCAGGAGATGTGGTGGCCCTTGTACCTGGAGAGGCAACACAGCACAGAAGGAGTGCATGGGTCAAGGGCAGCAGTGAAGGTGGACCAGGGGCCAGCAAGGTTGGACTAGATGATTTTTGAAGGTCCATTCCAACCCAAACCATTCTGTGATTCTACGACTGTGCCCGCTGTATAGCTGGCGTACATTTCAGGGTAAAGGACAGAGACAGAGACCAAAGTTCCCATCCGCAGATGACCCTGGAGCTGAGGACAAGAGAGGTATGGGTTGTCATGCTGCAGGGTCTGACTCACGGCTATGGGAAGGGAGAAGCAGTGGGTCACTGACCAGTTTTGGAGAGCGTGCCCACAACCTTTTAAATGTATTTGCCTTCAAATTTGCTCACAACACTTGAAGATTCCTCTGTCAGAGATTTTTAGATGACAAACTAAGCACGCATAGCAAAACAAAGAGACACAGCTCTGCTTTTTGCTTTGAAAGGTTAAGATGAAGCACAGGAAGGAAGAGGGGAGCGTAATTGTTGTAAAACACAATATTGCCTGAACATCTCCCTGTTGGGAAGAATTGCTTTTGGAGAGTCTCCAGCTGCCCAGATGAGGCATTTCCATTTACATCCTTATCTGAAAGAACAAGAAATGAAGTTACAAGCTTACTTTGTTAAGACAGGCATGGAAAATGACATACACAAATAAAGGAAATCAGAGATTTCCACTTTTTGATGTACTATTAACCGCACATGTATCATTTATTAAAAACACATGACACTAATCAAAGTGTGAAGCGTACCTATTTCTTTTCACAATGGCAGGGCCTGAAAAGACAGTAAAGAAATTATTTGGGGGGACTGCATAAAGGTATGGGATTAGCCCAGAAGAAAAAGACCCTAGCAGAGCAGGCTGGGCGAAAGTACTAAAGCAGGGAAAACTGCTTTTGGAGCAAAGGAATTAAATGAAAGCACCAAACCCCAGGACTAGCAAGCCAGAAGGGAAGGGGATCTCCCAGCTGATGCAGCAGCAGGAGATTGCCAGCTGGTGGCAAGAGTCCTCTCCACACTAACAAAGTGAAGGTCCACCTCTGTCCTCAGCTAGCCTGACTGTGTTGAGCAGTCCATAACTGGTGTCCGCAATGGACACAGAAGAGTTAGCTGAAAGAACGACGTTTTTACTCAAAATGGTGAAAATTGAGGAGCCTATCAATTAGGACAGCCGCTCCGGTCTGGAATGCATAAGGCTTACAGGAGAATATATGAACATATCACTAGACTGCTTTTTTTTTTTTTTTTGTAATGGACTGCTAATAGTAAGACAAGCATAAGTCACACTTCTTTAATGCAAAAAATTGGTAGTATCATGCCAGCTCCTATTGGGAGGGAGGAGGAGGAGTAAGGAGTCTCAAAGGAAGTTAAGATTATTTCAAAGGAGGAAAACCCACCAGCCTGAGTTGTGTTGAATGGTAGAAGTGTGAAAGAATAAAGACGGCTATGATGTATAAGAATATTGATTATTCCCGGGGAAACTGTATTTAAGTGGAGCAACAACTCTCACCAGTGAGACTAAATTAGTGCCCAGATCTGTCTAATAAAGACATCGGCAGACAAAAAGGTTCCTCTACTCAAACCAGGAAAAGAGAAAATGCCGACTTCCAACCTGATAAATGTGTAATAAAGCTACCAAAATAGAAACATTTTACACATATGAAAAAAACCAGGCACTACCCAAGACAGATTTCAGAGAAGCAAATCTGCCGAGGAAGGGATCATTAGTGAATATTCGAGTCCATATGTTTTGAACAACATGGCCCCATACAGCAATCTAAAGAACAGGAAAATGCATTATATAAGTTTGATTATGATATTCTTCTCTTTTCCCATTATTGACCTCATTGTGTTAGTATCTTAGTCTTTCGTGCTCCTGCAAAATAAAATACTAAGTGATTTTGAGCTATACTGATTAATAATCCAAGATTTCTGTTTTTTCAAGCTTGGCTGATACAAATACTTTCCTTTACATACGGATGTGTTTCCAGCTGCACAGTAATGGCCATTAACTGTTTCACAGTACCCAAGCTCAAAAACAGAAGCTTCTTATTTGCAGACACATAATGCTACTATAACGTTGGAAGTTTCCACCAAAAAACAAGCCAAAACCCCCACACAAACCTTTATACATAGAGAAGGAAAAATTACCAAACATAACAGATTTACTTTTTTTTTTAATTAAGCTATTTTTGAAAACTAGGATATGTTCATTTCTGAAGAGGGAAGGTGTCTTATCCAGACAGGTTTTCACATAGCTGCTTTAATAACCACACAGGACTCAGAGTAAGATGCAAGTAGTATTTTAAAGTTCTGAGTGATAAAACCGGAGATTACAAAGATTTACAGTAACATAAAATGCACACTGCTTTAACAGGCAAATTAACTTCACAAGTGTGATATGCAAGTGGAGCCCTGAAAAAACACACGCCACTCTCCGTCCTTCATCACATACCACAGTTTTTGGCATCTAAAGCATAGACAGAAATAGGTTACAAAAGACACTGAACAACAGAAACTCATCCTGGATATCGGTCCTGAATATCACGGCCAGTTGTTCCCGGCAAGGCAGAGCATGCACTGACCCAGGAGAGACTCCTCTCAGCGGTCAGCAGAAATACAAAGCAGTTATACCCCACAATAACTTTAGCACTTGACTTACAAAAACAGCCTCCTTTTAGCAATTAAAAAAAAAAAGATACCAGGAACCTATCCTCCTAGTCGGAGCATAGCACGGGACATTTCAGGATTTTAACTGACAGAGCCCCTGCACCTTTCTGTAGTCAGAGTTCTTTGTTGCCCAACAGTAAATTGGAAGGACAGGCATATTTAAAAGTAAAAACATCGGGCTGCATCTCCGGAAGGCTGCAACGGAGCCCCTGAACGAATAAGAAGGAAAGCACATTACCTTTAGCAAGTCTCTTCAGGATTTGACAGCGGCATTTAAAAGAGACAGCTATCATTCTCGCTGCCTGCCTCCCCCGGCAAAGCGCGCTCAGGGCTCTGCTCGGGTGAATGCAGCAGAAGCCTGTGAATTCCTCCTCCCGCACATACCAGGCGAAAGGTAGCCCCGGCGGGGAGTGACAAAGCTTAATTCCTCTTGGCTGATGCAGAGATCAGCGCCGTGTCATCCGGCAGAGCTGTGTCATTCACTACTACCACCACCACCACCTGCATGGGGAGATGAAGGGCTTAAAAAGCAGCATTTCTTTAAAAGCTAGAGAGCATCCAACCGCACACGCGGACGTGGATATTAGAGGGAGCCTTTCCTCAGTCTCTCGCGTTCCCCGACTGTGCAGGGAGCGATGGTTGCTGTGCCAGGCAAAGGGCCCCGTGTTTCAGCAGACGTGGCAATTTTTCTCCTCTGGCTTTCCTCACATCTTGCCTTTCCCATACAGTTTCCTCTGGATAAATAGGGCAAAAAAACTAGGAATCCTACTGCTGGGGGAGGAGCCGCCTATTTCAAATGGAGAATATTCTAATCAAAGCATATTAAAATTTAATTTTACAGATCTATAGTGAAGAAGAAAGAAAACCCCTGATTTTATCACCAGAAAAGCTTTTTGACAATTGTAGACAAGTATATTACAGCTGCTGGAGCACAGACCACGGGGGAGGGTGAGAGTCAGGGGGAGTGATGGATTGGTGTGTGTGGGCAGGACCGCTGAGCATTTGATCACACCAAAATAAATAAAAAGATGCTGCATAGAAAACATACGGTTAATCAGGTTTTCTCCCCTCACTAGATAAAAGAGCAGCTTTTAGTGTATCTGAGAATTTATTTCGCCAAACACTGCACCAATATAAGATTTTGTAAGGCTTTGTAAGATTTCTTCAGCCCACCAGGAGTGTTACGTCCTCTTATGTCCATCCAGACAGCAAATTAACCTGCCTTTACGATTCATTCAGAAAACACTGAAGTGGAGCACACCACTTCAGCGAGAGCTCCGTTCTACCTTTACGGAGCCAAAAATTTACACAAGGACAAAACTCCACACCCATTCCAAAAACCAAGCGAGCCAGCAAAGAAAAATAAGCCACAGAAAGTTGGTCAAGTCAGATTTATGCACATAAACCAAGCGCTGCATCAGATACCCTCTTTTAAAACAACAGATAATTATTTTTTTGTCAAAACTTCTGCTTCATTTGGGTAATATATTTAAAACTGTCTTCACACATCCTGTCCCATTCACCTGCTTTGATGACAAAATTACTCAGATTATCTTCTGCTGCCTTTTATCCATCACTCTAGTGTCATGGCCCAGCGCTAGGGTACACATCAGCTAGAGAAAGCCAGGAGGGGTACGGACAGCTTTCACGCTTGGAGCTCGCTCTTTCCCTGCCCACGCCGCGCTGCACCAGCGGCTCCGTGCTTCCCATATTCTAACTCGCTATTACAATAATTGTTTTTCTTATTTTTGTTTTATTGGTTATAGCAACAGCCGTACTTCCAAGGCCAAGGTGAAACATTCCATCAGCACAACTGCAATTGCCCAGACAGGCCCAGTGAAAATTGATTTTATTTTGTTGTCATTAAAACCCGATAGGGGTAATCGAGTCATCTGTTCGCCAACCTTGTTACCGCTTCTTATAGCGGCTGTTGTTCCGAACAGCTGTAAAATCCAACCGGCAGAAAAGCAGACACCCTGGAAGCGATGGGCTGATCACTCCAGCCCCATAACTGCAGACCTCTGCCCAGGGATGGACAGGGTGTGCAAGGAGGGGTGAAACCAGGGGAAGAATGTGGAGGTTTAAAAGCCAGTTTAATTCAGCAGTCTGGAAAGAAAATGGAAAATCTTGGGACTATACGGAGGGGGAGAGGAGTTGTGTATTCTCCTCCCTCCAAAAAGATGAAACCGAGAAAGGAGTAAGTGGCTGTCTGGCCGTCAGTGCTGCCCATCCCCATCTTGAGGAGAAAATTCGCCACCATTCTTTCTTGCCACCTCCTGCTCAGATAACAGGACTTCACACCAATCCATACCACACCCTGCATCTGATTTCCTTTCTCTGTGCTCCACTGGAAAAGCTGGTCCAGAGACCATCACAAGGCTGTGGGCCCAGCGTGCAGCACCTGCTCACGGCTCCTTCAGCTTTGAGATGCAGAAACTGCCCTGAACTTGTGGCTCCCCTTTTGCAGACCAGAACCCATACTGCTGTCTTTTAATATCCCAGGCGCTTGTCCTTGATGCTGAATCTTGTCATGCACAGACCGACCCATTTAAACACCTCCCCTTACACCTCAAGGGTAACCAGAAGACACTGCAAGATAATTGTTTAGCTGCCTTAATATTTATTCTTTGGTTCTTCCCGGTCAATATAGACAAGGAAGACTATGTAAAGTGTGGGGTCAGCACCATCTACAACAGGCAGACTGCTCTCCATTCCCACCACTTTGGAGACAAAACCTTGCCATCACCTGCCGGTATCAGAGCCAGGTGAGCCTGCAGTTCTTCTCCTGCCCTTCAAAAGAAGGTGGGTTTGGTGAGCAGCTCTCCGCTCGAGAGTCCGCTTTAAGGGGAGCGCCATTTTGACATCCTTGAGGACTTCTGCTGTGCAGAGAACAGCGAGAGGTTGTATCTACACTCTGCGAAAGGGCTGCTCACTATGTGCCTTTGTGATCTGACTCCACAACTTACCCTGGTTCGGCTCCCTTGGTAGCAGAGGCAAGAGAGAGCACACTTACGGAGCTAGCAGGCTGCAAAAAAAAGACTTCAGACACAGGACTCAAAACAAGCCTTTGTGTAAGGACATGCTGAGTCCCAATGGGATTATGTAAAAATGTATGAAACTGTGATAACAATACAGAAATTTTGATAGATACACAAAACCAGCTGCAGACCTGGTCAGATAAGGCTTTACTAACAAAGAAAAGATGTAGTCCTTGATCCAGAAGGCTTACTATATTGTTTACCATTACTTCTAGATTACTGATGCATATGCTAAATAGCCTCTGAAGCACAGCAATAGCCAGTGCCAGCCAAGTCAAGAGGATTATTCTTTGCTTATGTTTCTTCAGCCAATTTTTCTGTTCTTGCCAAAGGAGATCATGTGTAGATTTGAATTCCTCAAGAAGTTTTCATAAGACAAAGATTTCATACTTCAAGTACAGCACAATGTAATGATATATTGTATTTACTGCAGGGTTTTTTCCTTTTGGTAGTTCAAGTAATCCAGTTAATTAGAACAACTTCTAAAATGCTGACTCATGATGCTGTCATGACTTTACCACCGCAGGACAGCGAGTACCAGGATTGCCAGAACTGTTCCTGCCCAAAGTCCTGCTTCTGAAATCAATTTAAGTACACCTCACATATTCTTAAGTGTTCAGAGTATTTTTTAAATGTTTTTTAAACCAAATTAAGGATTTTGTGATTATTAAATGTGTCAACTTTCCAAAAGTCAACCAGTGTTTTCTGAGATAGCAGTTATTCAGTTCTGCAGATGGGCTCAACTGGTTGTTCAGGAGAAAAAATGGGGGAGAAGGTGAAAAATAAAGGAAGGGGGCTGAGGGGAAGAGTAGGTTTTTATCTATCAGGAGACACAAAACTTTTGGACATATGGAAAGCTTATTTATAACACAGGCTAAAGTCTTTACTAAGTACATTTCTTCCTTATTATTAACAGAGCTACAGATTATGCTACTATTTTCTCTGGGCTTATCTGTAAAAATCTCCTTTTTCATTTTGATCCTTTTGGACAGCAGCATGAATTTGTATCATTTTTATTGCCGCACTCATTCCTTTCTTCAGTAGTCTGAAAGGTTATTTATAAACTCTAGGATACATATAACACAAAAATATTTTCCCAACTGAATTTATATTCATAAATACTCAGCAGAAGGTCACAAGATGAAAGAAGCTTGTATTTCCATATGATAAGACAAGCAGTCTAATATATGTATCCTGTTTAACACCATCTTCTGGTTAATCTTATCAGATCACGTAAGTAGAAATAAATTAATCAAAAAAGTTAAGATCTATTACATTTCTCTGCAGGATAAAAAATTATGTAATGAAATTTACCCAAATTGAAGATTATAGCCTTTATATAGTATGACATTTAGATACAATCAGAAGATTTGTGTGAAAATACAGTATTCAGTGAAGAATGCAAAACCTGCAAAATATCAAATTGTGTTTTGGGGAAAAAATTAAGTTTGCCAAAAAAGCATTTTTTATCTAGAAAACATAACTACCCTTCCATTTCATAGGAATATATACACTGAGAAGATACTTTTGGTTAAATTCCACTCAACATGCTGCATCACACACTGACCGAGCAGCATCTTAAAATCAGTTAGGCCCTTCTCCCCTCACTTAGTTTTCAGGGGATTTGTCCATGTGAGCTGCTATAATTGTTTTTCTTTACGAGTCAAGTTTCTGTGTCACCTCTATGAAGGGGATACACCACAGACTACTCGGTCAAAGAGCTGTACACCAAAGACCTAAACCTTTAAAGAAAGCCAACCCATGGGGTTCAATGAAGACAGCGATATACTCAAACTACAGTCTCAATAAAACATTAAGGCAACCAGAAAGACATACAGATATCAAATGTTTAATGTGTCAGGAAGACACAATGGTATCTAGCGGATCCATCAGGATAAGAAAACTGAAATGAAATATTATGAACTCTGAACGCATTAAGATTTTGTAAAACTGAATATTTTGTTCCATCTTTTTAAAAGATACTGCTGGCACCCACCACATTATTCACATCAAAAGTCAAATTTTTAAGCAAAAAAGAGAATTAATTTAGCTCTGAAAATAATAAATAACCATATGTTTACTTCTGTTGTGAAAACTGAAACATTTCCACTATTGTATTGGATATGTCCTTATATCAATCAAGAACTAGCAACAAAACCAAGAATCTCAATCTTAAATTTGAACGTTTTTCATCCCCAAGAGAAGAGCCGTATTCCAAGGCAGCAGCAGACTCAGGCAATCCACTATTTTGCAATAGATACTGTTTTATTACAAAGGTTACCCTTCACTACAGAGAAAGGAAATAAAAAAGCAAGCACAATAAAACCACCCCGTTGTTCCCCAGCACTCAGGTTATCAATGCAGACAGCTTGTCAGCTATGCAGAATTTGGAGGGTCTTGTAAATTTACATTTTTCGTAAATCAACTACAACAGGTATTTTCTAGCTATATTAACCACCTTTGCAACACCGTCGGACAATTTCATGCAGATGTTGCAGCAGAAGGCTTCACATGCCATGCAAAGTTCCTAAGAGGTTTGGAGGCTTCCGAGGACCATTGCTGGAGAACACTTTACATAGAAAGTGCAGCACGTTGGAATGCAAGGACATGTGTGTGCTGAAAGTGGTAACAGATGATGAGAATAAATCTGTTAAAGATCTGAGTGGATGCCAAAACACCAGTGCCATGGCACTGCACAAATATGGTAGTTTGATTGCCTAGGAATAGATTAGTAAAAAATAAACCAGGGGCTTTCTGGATATGAAAACAATCTGAATTCATTGGCTCCAAGCGATGCTAGCCTTTTTGAATAGGCATGTATTAAACAACTGGTGGTAAAATCACTCAATATTGCCACATTCTGGGATGGCTTTTTGTTAAAGTGTTTTATAATACAGCAAAGAATCCCATTTGAATTGATTTCCTTTAAAAGCCTGATTTAATGATATATTTAATAAAATTTATAACATAGTATTAAAGGAAACAGAATACGTACACCTTTTCTATAGGAAAATAACTGTCCAGTACACCCTACCCTCTAGCACAACGTAAGAAACAACATTCCCTACGTTATCCTTCACAGCAATCCCACCCTAGAGCGGCACAAAAAATGCTTTATGCCAGTCCATATCAATTACTGGCAAAAATTAAAACTGTCCTTTCCAGTGAAACTGTGTTGATACACGAAGGTTGAGAGATGTTTCCTAGTGGAGAAACTGTCCTCAAAAGACCTTTGAGATATGTAGCATAATTTTGACTTTTCATTCCTAATCTCATTCCAGTTGCTGGCTCTTCAGCGTTTCCCAGGCTTTCCTAGCTGGAAATCTTTGTTTAAAAATAATCAAAGAATTACAAAATATGAAGCTACTGCATGTACTACAAAAATTAGGAACTTCTTGTAGCACAAGTGCATTGCAGTCTCACAAAGGTAAATTCAAGCACAGCCACAACTAGTTAAGATTTAATAGAGAAAGAAGTCTCTTCACAAAACCAATAGCTTGCGAACCACTTCAAACATTGCTCCACTTCGAGTGCGTACATGTGTCTGTACCCTTCCTTTCGTTTGGTTTACGCTGACGGAAGAGCGTGCTTGCTTTCAGGAGCGTTACTAATAATTTCTCCTTGTATCTTCTGAGCCGGCAATTAGTAAACAATCTGTAATTTTTCAAAATATAATGACATAAGACCACAGCCAAGGCAGTCCGTCTGCTCTCGCAGCAGAAGCAGCGGTGAAAGCATGGGGTACCTCAAGCTGCCCTGCGCCTTCCAGGATGCTTGTGGATCTCACAGAGAGAAACAAGTACCAGCCCTGTTCAATGAACACAATCAGCCCAGCATGGGCTCCAGCCAGCAACATGCCTGTAATTACAGGCTCTGGGATTTAATGTAATCTCAAAACTAAAGGATGACTGTCTTACAAGTAGCTTCCACATGCTGCAGTACATGGTTAAAGACTCCTGTAATTACAATTTCTGTAAGGCTTTGTACTTTGTAGAGGCTTTTTCAATTAGTCAAAACGATGACCTTCCTATTGCTACATCAGTCTTTAACAAAACACAGCTAAGCATTTCCTCAAAATTACCATACTGGAAGCGGGGACAATCTCTTACACTTAGCAGAAAACAGCTGTTTTTACTCACATTTAAAAAGAAACAAAAAAATATGATTCCACTGAAACCACTTGAATGGAAGTGGAATAATTATACCTCTCACTAGCTATACTGCTTTGTTTCCATATTTTTATCAACCTATTTAGCAGCCATGAAATTGGAATATCACACTAGGAAATAAAACGTGTATTTGGAGGGATGAGTCCAGGATATAACATAAGGTCATTTAATCTACTGCAGGTGGTTTTTAGGAATTAACCCAGTAAGTTTTTACGGGCAAGCCTCTATATTCAACACGCTGTCAAACAGGATGACAATGGAAGATTATAGCCCTAGAGACGCAGCACACAGAAGGGACGGCACAAGGAGAGTTCCAACCAGCAATACCTCCAAGCCTTGCAAGACGAAGGGGAACGCTGATTCACTGACACAGTTGTATTCCTACCCGTGTGCAAGCTGCAGGAGGACATGGCAGCACCTGCTTTTCCAAAACAGAGTGGGTTTCTGTACTGAAATTATGGTGCCTAGTGTATGTTCGCCTGCGGTATGAGCAACAGCCAGCCAAATGGCACCAACCACTGCACCTTCCCAAGCTACATCGACTATTTCATCCCAGAAGCAGAATCAGTGTGCCTGAAAATCAAAGATAAAGGGAAAAGCCAGAAAAACTGATTGGATATACAGGTCAGGGAAAAACAAGCCACAGGAGAAAGAAAAAAATATTATTCCAGTTTGAACAACGGGTGCTGACCCTCCTGAATACGATGTGTCTGTTGGATAGAGCTGGTAACTTGTCAGCAGGCTCACACTTTGCTCTAATCCCCAAACTTGGCAGCACTGTCCTGTCCCCATGTAAGCCGTGCCATGCAGCGCACCTGACACATGAGGGGGTACCACCCTGGAAGCAGACAGGTTGGTACTGAGCAACCTTTGGATGAAGTCTGACAATTCCCTAACAGGAGTGGTGTGATCCTAGTCCTGATGTAGGC
This sequence comes from Psophia crepitans, assembly GCA_013399095.1. Lineage (NCBI taxonomy): Eukaryota > Metazoa > Chordata > Aves > Gruiformes > Psophiidae > Psophia > Psophia crepitans. The sequence goes on from VWZZ01001725.1 coordinate 196,391, forward strand.
CTGTGGTGTGAACCTTACAGGTTCCAGTTTGCTGATCTCTGCCAGAAGAAACGATCACTACCTTCTGATCTGTTTGTCTGTAACATACTTGCACGCTAGGTCTGCGTGTCCAGCCTTGCAAAGGCTTGGAGGTCATGCTACAGCACACGGCATCCCAGGCTTGCTCTGCAGACCTTCGGGGAGTTCTTCATTTGGCGACACAAAACGTGAGTCATTTGGAAATTTTGCCATCTTCTGAGGACTGACAATCAGCTCCCGTTAAGGAAGAATGGCAAGCACAGTGGTCTGTTGCTGTCATCTAGCTTCATGCACAGGGAATAGGAAAAACATAGCAGAGTTGGGGTGAGAAAGGAAATCATCTGGCCAAGTGAGAAGGTCCTTCTGTGCCTCCCTGGATCCCTCTGCAGCAGGAACACACTCTGCTCCCCTACCTGTCCGAGCACTACTACACCTCACCAGTGCTGTTACGGCTGTGGCTGATGACATTTTACAAGGTTGGTGCCACATATTCTGTGGCCTCCTGAGACTAGCAATGTCAGTACAGTGCCCTGGACTCAGTTTCTATCGCATGGCAACCTGTGGCTCAGTGACCAAGTTATTTCCTCTCGTTTTGTGTTCTGAAGTACAATTTGTGAGAAAAAGATGGTTTTAGCTGGCCTCAACTGTGAAACCCAGCATCCACACCAGGTCTCCTCTGGCATCTTCTGAAACTATGCATGTATTTGAGAAGGTACATCCCTAAAGTTTCTGTGCAAATACATTGGTGTTCATAGTTTCAGGAAGAGTGTCATGTCATTGTACATTAGTGTATCACAGCATACGGCAAGTATCATTGACACTTCCGCACAGCCTTTAAATCCCAAACCTTTGTTTTAAGTGATGATTTTAAAAATGGAATTAATGAATAATTAAGGCATTTTTGGATCACCATTTGAACAATAACTGTTTAAAAGATATTTAAACCTCTAAGGAATAATCACAAATAAAAAATAAGAACTGAGATCTCTTGAGACTTGTGTGCTTCTCACTGCAGACACCTACATCCCACCAGGGACTGCTGCGCCACACAACGCAGTACGCTTTGAATTCACTAGCCTAGCTCAAGGCTTGGAAATAAAGTGAGTTAGTCTGAATTAATTCCATGTTACTATGACCAGACTCCATCTGGCAGCTAAACAAGAGCTAGCCTGGGTATCTCCCAGTGCTGCACACTGTAAAAAAACCCCTGTGCGTGTTACCAAATACTTTTATCATCATAGTTTAGTGAAAAGTCACACAATTAAGCATCCAAATACAAGATGTAAGAACAAAGAACACAGACCACACCTGCAGTACCAAGGAGCATATCCCAGAATACAATGACTCTGAAAATGACTGAGCAGATCATTCAAGGTAAGTAAATGAACATTAACTGTGACAACAGGTTTAATGCAATCATTGCTTGTCTAAATGGGGGAAGACTGAGTACAAGTACCAAAAAAATCTTCCTTGCGCAGGGAGAGCTATACTAGAACCCGATATTCAACTCCAGTATGTATGCTGGGCTTTGCTGGATTTGTCTGTTTGTTTCTAAAAGGCTGGACAGGGTGGTGAGAAGACTACCAAGAGTTATTTGAGCAATAAAAATGCCTCATACGGTGAAAGACTCTGCAAGCTAATACCATATTGGAAGAGTTTGGACTGTGTCTTGATTACACAGTGCGTAAGAGCTGTCAGAGGAAGGACGTGTTGAGCGCTCAAGAGCTTCTCTGTCACCTGATGGACAAGGGAGGCAATGAAAAGCTGGACAGGAAAAACAGACGGTTGGAACTCAAACCAGTGAAATTCAAACTAATCACTGCCTTCTGATGGGAAGATCTACTGATGGATGAAACTATCAAAATGGTTCTCTGAAGAGCGGCTGCCTGCCTGCCTGCCTTTCTGGAATACGCATTTTTGCAAAACATCAATTATTTGACTTGCTGTAACAATAACAGGGCTGGATGCTACATCCTGCTTACACAGAGGGTAACCAAACATCCCACGTGTCTTTTCTTGCCTTAGAAAGTATACAGAGCAAAAGATGGAACTGTGATGGCCTTCTACTGTCTGTATCTACTTTACACTACTGCTATGTATAAAAGAAATGGATGCCGTTAAAAAATGGACTGGAAGAGTCTTCAGGCTATTTTCATCCTTAAAATACCAATCAGGTTTGCACAATGGTGAAATCTATACAAATAAAGTGCTGTTAAAAGACAAAACTAGCTACAGAACATTTTATCAAATATGCAATTAACACTCATACAAAAATCTTTTTTATAATCAGAATTCCTAATGTGTTAGAAAAACTGCCCCACATTCTGAAAGTGCCATCACTTCAAGAGCAGAGAAACCCTTTAGTGCACCATCCTCACCCCCACACATCCCCTCCCCTTTGCTGTAAAAGAAACGACAGGATCCACAGCAACAGATGGCAAACACGTGTGGGCAGAAAGCATGTTACTTGCAGCAGGAAAAGAGAACATCTCCAACACGTATGGCTCAAAGGAAATTACCATCATGTTCTGCTCTCAGGAAAGGTTCCTAGGCAAGGGGTTGAAGTATTTGTAACATAAGTCTCAAAGGCGAAAGGTTGATAACCTCCAGCTTGTTTTAGTGTCACTCCTCCATGGATTATTAGTGCTTTAGAGGTGTCCCACTGCTGTTCATCACTCTTTTAATAGTTCCTTCTAAAATAGTACTCAAAAAGTTTGAAGCTTGGCCAGGCAACACTAACGCTTAAAAGTCTGTATATATATTTTTCAGAGTGGTTTTTTTTCCCTCAGTTTTTACTACCAATTAGTAGCAACAAATCATTGGTTTAATTGTTTTTCTAATACTCGAACATTCTTTTACAAAAACCCTCTCACACATTTCTTTGCACTGTTGGGTATGAATTAACAGTTTATCAGCTGACATCGAATTTCAAATTCTGCATTATGTTGCCACTAACCAACTAGCAATTTTGCCTGGAACTTGCACAAATTTTTTAAAAGTACAAACAACCCCACCTTGAATTCCTGGCGAGTTCCAAGCTCTCAGGCTGGATCTAGGGGCTTGAGAAGAGTTACAGCCTGGGCCGGACCGAATGTCCCCACCAGCCACCCGGGCTCGGAGTGCAGACAGACAGGCTGCACCAGCCGCAGCCCACCACTGCCACCCCTGCGCTGCTCTGGAAACTGCCATTTTGCTTCATCATGCCACAGAGTCAAAAATCATCTTTTTGAAGATATTTCACATGATTCAATAAATCTCAGGGAAATTTTCTTAATAACCCCTTCTAATTTTCCCTTATTTTCCCATACTTTTCTGCAACTATTGTAACCTTTCAAAATTTCCCTTAAAATTTGTCTCCTCTCTCCATAGATAGCTGGGTTTTTCTACTAATTATCCACTGGACCCAAATACGCTACACACACATTTTTATCTTTTCTCATATCCCAGGCCTGAAATCCATCAGCTGCTTTTTACTGAACTCTTTCTGTTTGCTCTTATGTTTCAAGAGACATAGCCATAATTTAATAGTCCAACGCAGATTTAAGTAGGGGCAATTACCTTCCTGTGCCTGTGACATGCTCCTCAGCATTTGTCCACACATGTCGGTCCCTCTGGGCAACACTCCCTTCCCAGCTTTCCATCCACAGTATATCATCATACCTTGGATTATTTCCCCATAGATGCATTAACTTGCCAAGTCATAGGATATTCTTCTGCATACTACACATTTTTGACTGTTTTAAAGGCTAGTTAAACACATCTCCGCTCATTTTACTATGTAGGTCTCCCGATCTAGTTTCATCTGCTAATTTTATCAACAGTTAACGAGGTTGTTAAGTCACTACTGCCTTCATTATCCTTGAGTCAGCTCCTGGGGTTTGGTTTCCCAACCAACTCATTGTGGGGTATTTTCCCTTCTTAGATCACGAGCATTTAAAATTCACCGAACGCTTAGAAGGACCCACAAACATCCTGAAGTACTGCACCAAGCAAGAGCCTTTCTTCCATTAACTCTGTATTGCATTCCAAACTGTGGCAGAGTTTATTATTTATAAATCTATAGTGCTTATTAACTATGGCCACGTTATCTTCAAAACCTGAAATCCCTCTCCCTCTTTAATGGTTATTCAATAGTTATTTTATTACTGAAAATTTATACAAACCAGCTCTCAATCAAAAAGATGATCACGGCCAAAGGTACTCCTCTTTTTTTTTTTTTCTTTCTCTCCCTTTTTAAGTGCACGTAATAACACATTCCACGGCGTGTCGCTAGCTTTCTGTCCAAACGTAAGGTCAAACTCTACCTGGACGAGCACAAACGAGGGGCATCTGTAGATCCCAGAGATCAGCGTGTTCACAGCCAGGGACAGGAAGCTGGCAACCCTGCACACTTGAATTTCTTTGTACTTGTTCGTGTGTCACAGGCTGTATGCAAGCCTGCTCGTACAGCCATCGCTATTAAGCGCTTGCTCTTTGTTTTTTCCCCCCAACATACACTCAGGTTTGCATCATGCCAGCTGCTGCACTTCTGCAATGAAAATAAACTTGGTACCACAAAGGGAAGGCTGTGTACAGATTCCCTCTATGAACTTACTTGGAAAGAGCTACATAAACTTAATTGATCAAAAGGGAGTCACAAAAGGATGAAATATTTTGCAGAGGCATATGCTAATGGTACCGCACCAACCTCCAAGACCTGCTGCCTTACCGGAAAGGTCCATAAAACTGTTGAGGTGATGGAAATGCTCCCGAGCTGCTGCTTGGAATGCAGAAACGGGATGGGAACTGTGCCATTTATTTATTTATTTTTAAAATAAGGCAAGGAGAAAGGGGCCCAGGCATTTTAACAGGAAATTAGAAAGCTAGCTGATATAAATTCACCACCTATCAAAGCTTTACAGCCCAAGTTCCCCTCCCCCTGCTCCCCATTCCCGATCTCTCGGTTGCATCCAAACACTCACAGTCCTGCTAATGGATAAAAATGGAAACAAATGTATGCAACAAATCACAGCGGGCTCCTGTGCCAGCTTCCCTCTTCTGATTCATCAGACCCAGATCTTCATACTGCTGCTACGTATTAAAATCAATGTTCTGCCTCTTCATTATTGTCATTATTTCTCTTTCACTTCAGAAGTTTCCTTTCCTTCAGATTGCTGCCTGACCAGCTTGTCAGGACGTATTTAAATCAATATTTTGTGCATACGCGTGCATGTGCTGTGCATCTGGATGCCACCTCATTACCATCTGAATTCCTATCATTTCTGCCGGGGCATAAAAACATAGGGGTAAAAATCATGTCAAATGACAGAAGATTACAGCCATCTATCTCCATCATTTAAAAATCTGAAGTAACTGCAGATTTTGCCATCAGCTCATTTCATACCTGATAAGAAAACCTAAATAAAGATTGAATGCAGCACTTTCCGTGATGCATGAAAACGCAATGCAGCTCAAGCAGAAAGCATTCAGGATTCATCTTCTACTTGCCCAGAACTGGGGCTTCAAGCTGCTTATGTCACCATCGCCTACCGCAACTGAGGCGCACCTTTCAGGTCGTGGAGGAAAACCCATAATGGCGCAGGCTGTTAATAGGGAATTCAGACATTCAGAGTCGGGTGAGTGGCAGAGTTACCCTTTGGGAGGGAGAAGGCCTACCCAGAGCAAATGCAAGCAAGACAGCCCATGTTTATGGAGCTATTGCTATCACTGGTTGAGCTCCAGGTCAGAGCAGCTCTCCTGGAACTGCGGTTTGGCAACAGGGATGCCGGGGAGGCATCAGAAACGGGTGAGGCTGCAGGAAATAAAGATGAACAACACTAGTATAGTATAAAGGAACAGAGTGTAAAAAACCACACACATAGCAAATTTCTGCTGGCTTTCGTTTGGATACAAAAAGCCACCAAAAAAGGAAGCATCTTCCTTAAGTTGGTCATAGGTGGTGGGGGGATGGTTGGACTAGATGATCCTTGAGGTCACTTCCAACCTTAATGATTCTATTCTATTCTATTCTATTCTATTCTATTCTATTCTATTCTATAACGCGGGTACCCACTGCCCTCCCTCCCATAACAACATGCCAGTGTCTTGATATTTTCTTTTAATTAGAAGCACAGCATTCTCCTGAAAGAGATGTTTTATTTATGCCAATTCATGCCTTAGTGACATGAAAACAAGCCTACAGCTGCTGATGCTGTTTTCACATGAGGTTTCAGTGAGAATGCCAAATTTTGTCCAAAATGAGTATTAAAAAACCCAGGAAAACTAAAAATAATAATCCCCATTTACACTCTTACCCACCCACAGAGGCAGCACATCTTCCACTGACACACTCATTTCAGGCTGTGCATTTTAAGTCTGTTAATCTCTGAAAAGGAGACGACCAAGGACTCTTTGCTCAGGAGGTCTCCAAGTGGGGCACGTATGACAGCCTTTCACTGGGTGCGTGGTGCTGCACTTCCCACTGGCATTTTAAGTTGATGCATTTGGGATGTGCCTGCACCTGAGGTGTAGACAGATCTCTTCCCTGCCTTTTGCACAAAGATGAGGCAGATATTAGAAGTACTACTTGGAATGCTGAAAATATTGAATTTACTACTTCAAGATCCTATCACCAAAAGCAGAGAGAAAAACTAAGCAACTTTCATAAATTTTGAGGTACTTAATTTACATTCATTTTTTCTGTTCTCTTCTAATCCATTTTCACTTGCTCTGATAAACACAGATAGGAACCTTAACTGCAAAAGAGAAAATCCCTTAAATAAAGCATCTGGGTTCCCATCAACGTAGTACTTTCTTTTTTTTAATAAAGCCTGGATAAAAAGTCTATATTGACAGCATCCTATTCAGATCTGAGCAGAGGTAAACTGAAGTTCCTCTTGCCAGTTACTCTCATAACAGCTATTGGTCATACTCTTTGATGTAACAGCTGGAAGCTGTATGAACAAATATATTCACTGATATTTTCCCTTAAAGGGATGAGTTTACGAACTAAAGCTGTAATGCAATAGGCTCCAGCGCTGAGATGATTCGAAGCACAACAGATGTCTCATCCAGAATTTGTAGTTCTGGATACAGTCCTTGGGGGGAATTCATAGAATGGTTTGGGTTGGAAGGGACCACAAGGATCATCTAGTTCCAACCCCCCTGCCATGGGCAGGGACACCCTTCACTAGACCAGGTTGCCCAAAGCCCCATCCAACCTGGCCTTGAACACTGCCAGGGATGGGGCATCCACAGCTTCTCCGGGCAACCTGTTCCAGTGCCTCACCACCCTCACAGTACAGAATTTCTTCCTAACATCTAATCTAAATCTTCCTTCTTTTTGTTTAAAGCCACTCCTCCTTGTCGTATTGCTCCCTGTCCTTGCAAACAGCCCCTCTCCAGCTTTCAGGTAGGCCCCCTTCACAGGGTCGAAAGGCCCTTGTTCTCTCTTTCACCTCCTTAAGCCAAAGAGGAGTTGCAAGAAGGGTAGGACCATGTTGAAATGCCTGCATGGAGTCTGGAGTTCAACCCCACAGAGAGCTGCAGACCAAAAGAGGACTACCCACCCACTCTGAGCAGAAACAAAGACAGAAAATGGCAGAGAGGACTGTAAAGGTTGGTTTGCTTATCAGAGTCATAAATATTCAGTTTATTCCACATGAAACATTTGTTTCAAGGGACTGAATAGCTCAGAAGATTGACTTTGATTTTGGGAGGCTTTCATTCGTAAACTGTCAGTTTGGATCCAGCTGAGGGAGGTACTGATGGATGGTTTCTAATATCTAAGAGTTGCTTAGCGGCGTATGACAAATGACAAAGCAGCTGCCGAGTGAGTTATATAGTGAGTCAGCAGTCCTTTCCCAGAAAGTTCAATAGTAATTAAGAGGCAACTTGACACCCTTTGTGTAAGGCTGCTTGGAAACTTCTGCTCAGGTATCAGAAACAAATCACAACTGAACTAAGCACCTTAAGCTTCAGCATGGAAATAAGTAAGAGCCATACAGTTATATCACAGCGCATCTTTCAGTAACCTCATTACAGTTTTACTGGAACAATGTATTTAGTAAAGCTATACAATGCCTGATTAACAAAAAGCCACTTTTTGTTCACTCAGAAATACTGTCAGTGTTGAAATGTTCGCTTTTTATTTAAAACAGCACTTCGGTGGACAGGCTCCTTCTCAAGTCCATCATCCCAAGCCGATAAGCACAGTCAGACGCCAAGCAGGACTAAGGATGAGGTCCTGCAGGAAGGCAGGGAGCTGTGGCTAGCACATAGCTCACTGCCGTTCGCAATGGATTCGAACGATGATTCGTACCACATCCCTTCCTCTCCATTTAATGTTATGCTGAGACCAACAAGCTCATTTCAGTCACATTCCACAAACAGATAGAGACTGCCAAAAAAGAAAAAGGGGTTTTCTCCCCCTTTTCTTTCCAAGTTGCACTGGTCGCCCAGTGAGTGAAGAGTAGGACCGACAGGCACCCACAACTCACCCTCAGTCTCTTGTGGGGAATTTTCTACTCTTTTTAATTCCTGTCAGCTCTGCTCTAGCCAGTTTACTTGCTTGAAGTGCTTCAAGCAGTGCAAAATCCTGCCTTGGGGGCACCGGTTTCTGATCCTTATTTTTTAACAAATGCAAAATTCTTATGGAAGGACTTGTGTAAAGGTTGTGCTGTGCGTTTACCAGCACAAAGAAAATTGTATTTCAGGAACGGGACATATCTAATTGCAAGGAAATGAGTTACAACAAAATGGCAGTAAGAATTAGTGCAATAAAGACAGCCTCAATTAAAAGTTGCAATAACAATGCAAGGGAAGATACAATATGATGCACGTTAATAGCCTGCTCGAAATCTCAGCATTAGAGACAGGAAGTCATCTTCGGAAAAAGCTAATAAATCATTTAGTTAACAAGGAAAGGTCATGTCTTTGATCAATGGGATCTGAGAATTACAATTAAGCAGAAGACCCATATCACGTACACTTCACAAAAGGCTACTGTCTTTTAGAAAATTGCTCTGTTTGGTTTGTGATTGTTTTTAAAGAATATGAAAAGGTGTTTTGGTTTGTTCTTTAATTTTTTACAATCAGTGTTCTTTTTGTCCTATTCTTCGCATAATATTTAAAACATCTCCCTGGCATAGGTGACAAAATCTAAAATTCCTTCTCTCTTCTCTTCCTCCAGTTGCTTGGAGTTTCATTCATGAGTGGGAGAACATGTGAGTTAAGTCAATAATGAACCAGCTTAAAAATAAATACATAAATAGCCAGAAAACAATAACAAACAAAATAAGACCCAATAAGAAACTAAAAACCAACAACCCAGCTATGTAAAAGTAGCTCTTGCAAACTTTACTGTACCAAAGAGAAGTCTCCTACTGCTTTTTAAGCTTGGCCACAAGGAAAGGTTTTTCTAAAACTGAAAGCATACCTTTTTTTGGTCTTTTACACTGTGTCTCTATTGGAGGGCTATAACAGTTCACATCTCAGGAGAAAAAACGATTCAGTGGATTGTTAAATTTGTCACCATATAAATCCTCTGCAGCACTTTTTCCGAGTTGATTTTCAAGGTTAAGAGCTGTTTCCCATACTCCCCTGCTACGTTAGGTTATTAAACAAGTGTCATAAAAGAAGGCTTTGATTTTGTAAGAGATTAAAAAGAAGTTTCCCCTCATACCTTTAGCTCTCGATATGCTCCAGTGTATATACTCAACATCAGAGCATTAGCAAGCCTGCCACAAACAAAAATCCCTGATGATGCAGAAGCTTCCTTCACTCCGTGCTGGTTGCAAGAGGCAAGCCTTTAGGGAAGGCAGCTGTATTTCATTTCATGCATCACAAACAACTTTGGGGCAACATCTATTAGTTTTAAGTTTAGTTAGGTTCTTACAATGCTCTTTTCTCAGCATCTTTTTGATGTTGCTCAAATGCAGATTTCCTCCTCTATCATCAACTCTCCTCCTCACTTTCTGTTTGTGAAGGAGCACCGGAGGAAAATGCACCTGGATGTTTCTGCACCCAGCATTTATTGGGAACACAAGACTGCAAACCCAAGGCCACTCCATGTTTGGAAAAGGAAACAGAGAAGGCTGGAAATGTTTCAAATCCTCTTTGAGCGTGAACCGGCTTTCAGAACCGCCCCAGAGGTGGCTCTGACACTGACGCCGCATTGCTTCTCTCCTCCGCAGGCTGGCCCATCACCTCCACAGGACGGAAGGATTCCTTACCCTGGCTGGAAGGCCTGTGATGAGGTCACGTTTTACCTCACCCAGGCTGAGGACATGGCGTGCCCTGTGACAGCACCCCTGGATTTGAAGTGACACACGCCATCAGGTGCCAGAGCAGTGACTGCGAGACAAACCCATTGACCAACAGACACGAAAAAAAACCCCATTAGTTTGAATTACATGAAGATAAACAGGAATATTTTCCGCTAAAACATAATGAAGACGGTTTTGCTTATGCCAAAGAAGCACTTAAGGGTTCTTTTTTTTTAAATGAGACAGTTTGTTCCTAAATACCTCAGAAAATAAAACACACACACAAAAAAAAACCCCAAACCACAAAATCCCAGGAGACAAATGTGGAGTTACTGCAACCCTTCAGCCCTAAGCTTCTTTCTCCATCAGAAGGTGGAGTGGAGGTGGTGGTATCCGTGAGTTTAAAGCCACATCTGCCCAGCAGAAGGGGAACAAGTCTCCCTCCACTGTTCAATCTGAGGAAGATCTTCTGCTTGGGAGGAGCAAGAGATGCTCAATCTAGGAGTTAGGAAGGAGATAGATGTCACAGAATCTCCTGGGTCCCAGGATCAAGTTTTCTGCTTCAGCCAACACACCTCCTGATGCACTAAGCAACCTCTGTCCTAACCCTGCCCTTCCCTTCCCCGAGGGCCAGCTCACAGCCACAAAGATGGCGCTGCTGCCTGTGTTGGCTTCTCCTTGGCCTCCTGTAACCAGCCCTTTGTAGCTGCTTCCAGGAATTTATCTGCTCCCACACACATGCCCCCAGCTCTGCTTCAAGTCCTAAAGAGTGTAAATAAAACTGTCAGAGACCCAGTGTTCCTCCATGCCTTTCCCCCATCCTGGTTTCAGCAGGGAATGAGCTTTTGCCCCTAAATGCCGTAAGCTGCAGCTCTGCCCTACCTAGTGCAGCACCAAGAGAGGTCATTTTAAGTGGCAGAACTACAAGCATTTAGGACTTGTAAAACATTAATTAATAATGGCTGCCCAATAAGTTCATAGATACTACCAGGGATAAGAAAATTGGCACAAATGTTAGAAAAGGCTGTTTTAATGACCAGGAGTTTGGCATCAGGGCTTGCTGTGACAATGTTCTTTTAAAGGCCACGACCAGAATGATTTTATTTTTTTAAAATTGGAGAATTTTGCATGGTTTAAAAAAGATTTTCTGTGAACAGAATCAAGTAACGTAGAAAAAAGATCTTATATCGCTAAATCCTTCGGTATTACCAAAATCACAGCAAAACAGTGAAAACAGTCATCTTGCCTGACATATCTGCAACAAGCTGATCAGTATTCAAACCCTCTCCCCCATTTACTTAAAAGTGAAATGTGATAACACTGATGTATTTATTCATCTTTTTTCGATCCATAACCATAAATCCCTATCGGGATTTTCTCACTAGAAACCACATTTTTGCAGCGTACGGGAAAGACGGGTAAGGTACGCACACGGAATAGAGCACCTGCGTCTCTGGACCCACGCACAGACACAAGCACCCCCTGTACAGGGAGGAGAAGTCCCAGATCAGTGTCCATCGACTCCCTCTACTGGCAAGAGACGCCGCTTTCCTCTTCCCCCCCAAAAAAAAGAATATATTTTTGCTGCCCTTATAACTTTTGACCAACCCTACAAAGCGACACTCTAGGTCTCGTGAGGTCATTTGGAAATGTAGGATCAGAAACAAAGTAAACTACTCCAAAAGGCAATCTGGAACACCGCAGAACAGTGCACGTTAGTCACCAAGATAACTTAGAATCTAAGCAGCTTCCCAGAAAATTCGAGATGAGCCTAGAATAAGTATCCAGTATTCATTTATTTGTAGTTTGCACTGTAATGTTCATGGAGCTGAAACCAGGATCTATTTGCTGCTTTTCGATCCATGCAAACCTTCGGATTTTCTTCTTAAAGCCAGCTTTAAAATAAATAATGTAAGATTCATGAAATAGTACATTGCATTTCATTTTAAATATTTATGGAACTTTCCAAAAGAAAATCACTACGTGCATTTTGCTCTGAAATTTAAAAGGCGAGGGGCTGGATACACACAAGTGAGCCTGAAGGCCTGCAAAGCCGTCCCTGCCCTACCAGCCACCTCCTGTCCTACGCTCCCTTGGATGAAAGGGACCAGCCGAGAGAGGTGACCTGCCTCCTACGCTTTTGGCTACACTGAGTTAGAGACCAGCTCGTTACTCACTCTGTCTTCACTGTCTTAACAAAAAAATTCTTCCAACCTGTCTCTTCCATTTCATGGAAATGTCATTTTACTCTAAAATAATGCTCACATTACTAAAATAAACATGAACATGCAACAAAGCCCCATTACAGACAAATTTAGAAGACTTTGGAGAGGTAAGTTGAACAAGCGCTCTACAGGCATAAAAGCCTCTTTTAATGTTTTCCATCCCCTCTGCGCCCAGGCACTAGTACCATGAGCACAGCACGCAGGCAAGCAGGGACCTGGTCGCTGAGGTGCCCTGCCAAGGTCTCCAGAGACATAACCGCAACCCATCACGCCAAGAGCACTACAGTGAAAGTGGCACACACCAACAGTCAGAAACGAGAAAGGACGGGGACCCTTCACCTAAGATTGCTATGAGCTACTGCCGTTGGAGGAGGCGCTCTGCAACCCCCAGCCCCTTCATCACTCCCATGCAGCACTCAGCTGCTGCAAGACAAATGCATGAAAAGAGGATCCTTTAGTTCCTTCAGCAAAAACATATCAGACTTCCAGAGTCAAAAGATTGCAGCCTCTCTACACTTCAAGCAAGGTTAAGAGTGGGCCAGAAAAGCGGCTTGTGCGGGGATGTAAATGTGTGCAATGCCTCCCACAAGGGCGACCATTAAACCAGATTTCCAAAGACAACTTCATCCTGGGGGCCAAGAGTTGTCATAATTCACTAACTGAAGGCATTGCAAAGTATGTCAAATGGAGCGACACCTTGCTTCATCCCAACAGGTTGTGTGTGTTGGCTTGACTGTACAAGGATGGTCATGAATCATGTCAGAAAACACATAGGCTGGTTGAGCGCCCAAGACCTGGCAAAACACCATATCCTTTAGCTATCTGGCATCACCACCAGAACACCACATCTAGAAGCATTCAACTCCATATCAGGGGCACAGACCTCTGCCAGACAGATGTTGAGCTGGGACCATGCCCAAAACTACATGTGCACTGCCATGCCACTGGAACAACCCCGTCATCCCAAATGGCTTTTCTCCAAAGTTAAGATAAAATTAGAGAGCTCCCTTCTGTAATACCTTGGCCTTTCTGTAGCATGCCTACGTCTCTGTACACTTCTTTTCAGTTTTGAGGATGTAGTGGGGTATTTCACTTCTGGAAGGAGAATAGAAAATTACCTTTTCTTTTAAAGTAAAAACAGAATCTGTGTAATCACAGAAGTCCAGGAGCTGGAGCCATTTAAAGGAGTCCTACAAGCCTCTACATACAAAATAAATTTTGATATACATAGCAACACGGTCATTAAGATGATGAAGAAACAGACTCTATGGCTTTTTTCAGTAAGTTGTTTTAAAGCTCTCTCTCAGTGTTTCCCAAAATATCCTTCTAAAAAAAAAATATTTTATATGCTGAAGTAATTATACAGCTGACAACTCCACAACCTTCTAGTATGATCACAAACACACAACAAACAACTGGTTTCACATTGTTTATACAATGTCCCTTATGCCTAAACGAACAGTCATCTGTACGCTTGGTGATCTGCACGCAGCAAAAATGGCATCCAGATGTAAATATTATCAACTTCTTCAAATCATGAGCCTAACGCTACAACCACCATTTTAATAATCATAAAAACATTAAGTGTCTTGGGTTTTTTGCTTGATTACTACTTTAGTTCCAGAAATAGACAATTTTTATTGAAACTCTCTGAACACCGCACGCTTCTTCATAAAGGCCTTTATCAGAAAAATCAGAAAAGAACTGTATTTCATAAAATGCCCGCTATCCCAGAAGGCTTTCTATACAACATAAAGAGCAGAAGTGTTGGCATGCTGATTATTTAGGTAGACACGGCACATGTGCGTGATCAATAACGGCTTCTGCAAGCAGGAACCAGCATTTTTTTTTGACATTTTGATATTTCATTACAGCCTTAGCAATAGGGTATCAACCCAAATCGTCTTAAAAGCAGAGATTTTAAAACACACTGCAAAGAGACTTGTATAACGTGAGAGAATTCCTAAGATACACCAAGGTAACTGCATGCAAGTTTTGCACGGAGCAAAATACATTTCTAAAATTTTGCAGGCAGAGGGCACCATGCTCCAGCCATCAGCGCTGTCTCAGTGCTGCCTGCAGTTTTAATTAACATCTCACTCTCACCAAGAGAGTATCTTTGTGTAATGGTGACTCTGAAACCTGAGAATATTTAGTCATTTAAAAGGAAGTCGACTACATACATGTTTATGATTTCAAAAACGTGCTTTTTATTACAGATGGCATCTCGGTGTAGCATAAAAGAAATTAGGTTTGTGGTCCTAGTAAATGTTAATCTTCTCAAGTCAATAAAAACTCTGCACCAAAATGTCACTGCAGCTTTGCGGAAGGGACACGTAGGAACGATGAAAACCAACGCGTGGGGAAAACAGAACATGCATTATAAATGACAACTTGTCTCGTCAAACTCAGCCATCATTTAAATCCGAGAAATATATTGCCAAAGTGATTCATATTTGTGGAACTGAGTAAGTCCGAAGAATTTAATCTTAAGCAGATCATTTTTGTAATTGACTGTATAAGGCTGTCTGCAAGAGTTCGACATTTACGTATAATGATAACGCATATTAGGCGGTAATTACCATGGACTTTCCTTTAATTATAACTGATAACGCAAATAAATCCTGCGTTCCTAATTGAAGAATGTAATTAAGTCTGAGTAGTTTGGGGGGAAGAGAGGAGACACAAACATTGATTTTAAAATCAGGAGAATGGCACACTACACCAGAATTCCCTTCCTCTTTCTACTTTTGTCAAAGAGCATAAGAAATCCATCCTCTCTAATGAAAATCAAATTATTAACCCTGCTTTGCCCTTTTTACTAATGATACAAAGTGATTTCTCACATAGCTTTACCCAGGATTTGAAAAGTCCACTTGCTCACAAAGAAGATAAGTAATTTTTATTTTGACGTATCAGCACAGTGAAACCTCCGAGGACTCCGTGAGCATCCCCAGGCAAAGGGAGGATTGATAGTGAATAGAGAAAGGCAACCTGGGGACAGGGAGCAGAGAGGAGGGAGACTGAAGGTGGAGGCGAGATCATCTGAGATCCACGAAACATCCCTGACTTGGGTTTAGTTCAAGGAGGTAAATTAATAAGTAGAAACTATTCTAGGTTATATTATTAATTAAAAATCACACAGAGCAAAAGCTGTCACCTTTCACAGGTATGCAAGGACTAGCCCTGAAAGCAACACCAGTAGACTACCACCGAGAATCAAAGTCCAAGAGTAAATTTAAGCAACGATGACATAAAAACGTGATTAAAAAGCGAACTCCACAAACACCTCAAGGCAATCCCTGGGATGTAGCCAACTTGACCACAAGGACTTGAAAGAAGTTCACTTATCTTTTAAAACAGTTATATGCAGCAAGAAACTTTGGCATTAAAAAAAAAAAGAAGCAAACTGTGCAAGGGCAGCGTGGAGTGAACTTTCAACATTTCAGGCCATGCCGCTCCCCATGGGACTGACTAAAGCTGACAGTCCATCAGCTTGACCTTCCCTGCACAAGCACTCCCTTGGGATTGGACTTTGAAAGTTCAAGCTTTACATTTTGTAGTGGCTGGTACTGGCACAGCCCCAGCAGGAGAAGTTCAGCATCTCCGCAGAGACTCTGCTCAGCTGGGCTCACGGCCCCGGCCTCTCCCAGGGGACGCAGAGAAAGCCAAAGGTGATCGCACCAAAGTCGCTCACTTTCAAAGCATACTAATATATTCTCTGGCGAAGCAGAGAGCAGAAGCAGAAGACAGAAAGAAAGAGATATCTAAGGGACAAACTTCCATGGAAATCCTAACTTCAAGATTAAAAGACGGTAATCCTAAACCAGCAGAACCTTCAGCAGGGCCTCTGCCTAACTTGGCTCCTTCTGCATCAAAGAATCGTGAGAAAACCCATAACAATATATTTGCTCTGTACAGCAGACAGCTCTCATCTACAGCTATGTCCAAAGTTGAGAGACAGATTTTTCTCAAATACTTGGGATAAAAACTTAGATTCAAGCATCTAGTTCATATGAAAATGAGACTACAACTTTGCACATGTTAATCTGAAGAAATCTGATCTATGAGTGAAAAAGAAAATTCTGCGCAACATTACAGGCTTCTTTTTTTAGAAAAACACCTGCATTACCATTAGCTATAATAAACTGCATTGGTAAACAGTGAACATCTCAAGAGAAGCTTAAATGGCAAAACATATTTGTCAAATTACATTTAATACAAGCTTGTATTCTGAAATGGACTATAAAATGGCACCACAGGGAACCCGCGAATATTGTTTCTCCATTTTTTTGTCTCAAATATGATCATTTTCCTTTGTTTTCTAGGTGCAGGCATCAGCCTTTCCCCCTTCCTCCTGTCCTATGCAGTTTGTAGCAAGATTCTCCTGGGCATGTAAAACGACGTTCAACCCCTCAGCGGTGGGAGGGCTTGCACAGCTCTCCCTGGCTTGGACAGGGTGACCAGCACTGTCAGCACGCAGCACTGGAAAGCGTCAGTCCATGTCACACAGGTTTACTGATGTCTGCGAAAAGTTCACTTGAAAAGCAAGCAGCTTCTGTTTCTGAGTGAAAACAAGGGGAAATCTACAGCCTGGCACGCAGACCTGCTGCGTAAGGAAACTCACTTGCTGCTTTTATTTTGTGCATGGCCAAATGCCACCTGCCTGAAAAGAACAACAGGGTCTCTGCTTGATAACCATCCACTGATCCTGTCTCCCCCTCCTCGCTAACTCTGCCTACCTCCTGAAACGAACGGCCATCGCTACCAGGAAAGCCACACCAAACAAGGTTCCTCCAGAGATCACAAACGCTGCCATGGGGGCTCGTTCGCATCATTAACCCGTGCAACAGCACACTGTACAACTGCAGCCTGCCACCAGCCCGGAGATGAGGAGAGGAGAACTAAGCTGTGTGCTATTAAAGAAAAGGCTCTGCTTAGAGCAAATAAAAAAGTATGTCTCGTGCTTTTTCCTCACCTCTCATGCACGCTTCACACAGTGAGAGAGATATCTCTCTGCTTCCACCCCTCCCAGCATGGAGAGATTTCTTACTGCTGGGTAACTCCACGTGCATCAGCAGCATCAAGAGATTTTGAACCAAACCCCAACGCTCTGGCACGTGAAAGGGATACTAGTTTTTTGGAAAGCACAAATGCAGTGACTTCAGTCACACCCAGTTCAGAAACATTTCTTGAGTCCAGCAAACAGATATTTAAAATATTCACCCTTATCTGGTACAGAACATAACGGTTACTATAGTTTGCAAGTAGTTTGTAGCCATCTCGGGACCATCAAATGTGCCGCAGGTATTTCATACACAGGAAGCTGTTGTTTGGAACAGAATGAGACATTCTGCAAATCGAGCAGATACTGAAGGAGTAGACTTTATATGGAATACGGGGGGGAATTCTGCTTAGATATTATATAGTACAGACTCCCATTCTGTCTTTTTAAAACATTAGTCACTCCAGTTCTTCCTTGCGAGATGCATTCATAGGTTTTTCCCCCCTCTACATTCTGCACTGTACTAGTAACTACTGCAATGCATTATAATGCCATGTAGAAGTTTCAGCGTGTGATAAACTATCGTTCCAGCCTCAGAAAGAACGAACTTCTGAGACACGAGACCCAACAGAATTAAAAACCCCAGGAAGCTGCATAATCCATAGCCAATTAATACCATCAAAGGCTCAACAATTATCAGATGACAGTTTTCCACACATCTCGTAGCAGAACTGAGGTGTGCAAAGCCGCTGTGCTTGTCATGCTGCTCTGCAAGGCAGGGAATTGCACGTGGGATCGAAAGCACATGTCACCTGGACGCTTTCCACCGGGCACCATCAGTCCCTACAGCAACAGAAGTGATCTGACGGGCTGACCAGCGATAAAGCTGGCAGTTTGCTGACCTTACGCTCACAGCTGTGGCCCTTTGCTCTGGCAGATGACGCTCACGTCTTCCAGAGCAAAGCAGAGACTGGAAAGAAGCAGCGCTGCTGTACAAGAAGATGCATCATGGGCAACCTAAGAGCATCCCTGGTGGAAAACTGCTCACTGACCAAGCTGTTCTAAAGCACATGAAAAGGATGGCAACTTTGGGGAATCTGAGATGGAATTTTTCCTACAAGAAGGGGAAAAATAGCAAAAAAGGAGTTCCAAAGAAGTGTCCGAAGGCAGTGTAACTGGCAAGGCAAAGGCTGGGACCGGCTCCTCTGCAAAAAGAGGAAAAGGCAGCATGGCTTCAATTTGCGGGAGAACCTGGAAGGCAAACTCTCTCTGACACAGTAATTAGGGATTGTTTAAATAGTAAGTTATGTGCAGTGCTATTAATTCTGGTGGGGAAGAAGTAGTAGGACTACTAGGGTTGAATTAAGAGTTTAAATTCTCTTGCTAAGAAAACAGTCAAACCCCAAAGCTCTTCAAAGTTTTTTCCATGAATTGTACAGCTCTTCGAAGTATTTTTTTGTTTGCTCAGCTTCATAGTCTGTAATTTCAGATGGTGCTAATTCTGTTTCTCCTTGTGTGTAGCCCAGTAGATCTGGAAATGCTGTATTATTTGATTTGAGTAGTGGAATGTTTAGTGAACTGTTGAGTCCAGAAAAAAGAGAGAATTCCTAAATTCAGGTAAAAAACGTAATTCCTTCAGCCCTGTCCCACATCATGTTTTCTACAACAGTCCTCCTTCCTGCTCCTGCACCACAGACAGCAGCCACAATGGCTTCACCTGGGGCATATAGGCTTTATGAAAGTCAGCAAGACCAACCCTCTTTGCAACAGCAGCACACCACTAAGCTGCTTAATTTGTCATCTGCTAAAAAACGAACACTGATGCTGCTCTGCAGCACAGCTGCTTAGCTTATTATTTCCTGTTTTACATTTGTACATTTGATTTTTCCTTCCCAGCTGTGGCTTCCACTGAATAGTATCTTACTCATTTCAGACCCTTATCCTAATTTATCCAGAATATTTTAAAGTCTGATCCTGTCCCGTCTTCAAAATGTTCGTAACTCCTTTCAGTTGAGTGTCATGCACAATTTTCGTAAGTATCTTCAAATTCATTATACAAACCACAAAATAAATATTGAAGGGAACAAGGCATGTGACAGAGCCCTTCAGAAAACTGACTCCCACCACTTGGACTATCAAGCCAATGAAAGCCAAACTTTTGCTGCAGCCTTTCAACCACTGCAGAAGTCATTTTATAGAGACCTCATTTAGACTACTCCCTGGTTTACATAGTACAGTGTCAAGTGAAATAGTGTCAAAAGCCGTACCGAAGTCAGAATGGATCACGTCTAATATTTCTTTCTTAGCCTTTCTGCCAGTTACTCCGTCAACGTTGGAAATTGGACTAGCTTGACGTAACTTGTTCTTGACAAATCCATTTGAGTATTCCCTTGCTACTCGCTAAGTACTTGCAAATAATTTAATAATTTATTCTGGGGTTTTTTAATGCCTGGTCTATAACTGTCAATAACTTCTCCTCCTTCCCTGTTCGAGACTGTGTCCATCTCTGCTCCTCCCTAGTTCTCTCAGACTGTCTCCCCCTCCATGAGCTCTTAAAAAATATAACACTAATGATTAAAAGACTGTTTTAGCTAATTCCTTAAGTACTCTGAAGTAAATTCCAACAGATGCTCCTGACTCGAAACCACCTACACCTTTACCCTCTTCTTCATTCTTGCCCAAACTTTCTGTTTCCTTCCTCAAGAGCCTCAAAAAGCTTTTTCAGCAGTGGCAGATTGTGTCTTACCATAAACTCTGGTTTTGTTTAAAAAAAAAACCCCACAACTTTACAGCTGGGCACGGCTGCTGATGCACTCTACCTTGCTAAACATGGAGGCATTCTGTGGCAATGCTACAGACACCTCAGTGGGCGGGAAGGCTGAAGCGATGCTCCTTTTCCCTGGAGCTGGCTGGAGCCGGTCATTCCCAAGTGGGAGCAACTCCTCCCTGGGGAAGGACAGTGGTAGTAGTGCTGCTGCCTTCCCGCGGGGAGCGGGGAGGAGACGGGCGGCCATAAGCTCCGAATCGGCACATCACCCACTTCCCTGACCAGGCACTTCTGCAGATGGCTGTGCGCTTCTGGAAGGCCCTGAGGGCTGCATCCAGGCCCTGGCTGCTCAAACCCCACGCACCGAGATGGCAACACAAACAGAATTCACGTTTTAAAAGCAGGCTGAGCACAGTGTTATCTTCACTATTAAATCAGTATCAAGATCCTGTGAAAACTGACTTGCATAACCTTTCTGCGGATGCTACCGGGAATCGGGAAAAATGTGGTGAGCGGAGCCAGGGCTGTGTGAAATTAGTGTAACCAGCTGAGGAACTGACACACAGCCCCTGTGCCGTTGGAGTCACGCCACTGCGGTGAAGAAAACCTCGTCCTGCGGGTCCCTTCTGGTGGCAGGAAAGCAAATGTCAGACTAACGTTCCTGGCCAGTGATTTTCCCAAAAGCCAGTTAAAATAAGAAATTTTGTACTGTTTCAGTTCTTCCATCCAGGAGTACATGACATAGGAACGCTCAGACTGCCGACTGAGGGACAAGAGATGGAGCTTCACCTCAAGTGAGAGAGAATGTGGTTGAAATAAAAGAAAAAAAATTACATTCAATTATACATGCCCCGATTCAGCTGAGCTCTAGTGCCCAACATATACAAAGCTCTCTTTTCATTTGAGCTAAGCAATCATCTTAACTCTTCAACAGTTGCAGAGAGATGTTTCACCAAGGTGTGTTTCTGAGAACCCCTCCCCGCAACCAGGTTACAGGAGCTGCTGCCCATTGCCTGAACTTGGATTTATGAGGCAGGAGCAGAGCTAAACACGGAAAAATTTGCTTACATAAAATATTCCTCTAAGAGGACCACCTGCTATTTATGTCTGGCAAAGAGCAAAAAGCCGTGCTGCACATGCAGAAAGATGACACTGATTTGTGACAAACCTGCAAGAGCCACTGGAAAGCCACAGCGCAGCAACGTGCGTTTTATCTGCTCTTTGGACGGAAGACAAAGCGAACGATGAGGTGATGACCTACATGCCAGCTCAAGAGCAATTCGCCTGGGAACTACAGCACTTTCACCATTATAGTGAAGTGCACTGGAGGATGCTCACATGAAATAGAAGCCTGTAGTGCTGGTTAAGTCCTCTCAATCTGGGAGGAAGGGTGGGGAAAAAGAGGAAGAGGAGGGAAGAACAGAACTGATACGAATGGGAAATTATTACTCAACAAGCAAGCATGATACGTTAAGATCCTAAGACGTAGTGCAATAAAACCTCTCATTTATTTTTGAGGCATATGCTCATTACCACACTCCAGGCTGTATCAGCATTTTCATTTTTATGTATTTCCAAGAGATTATAACCCAACTCTAAAGATGTGTTTGTGGTGAAAACTGGCACACAAGCCTCAGCCTGAAAGAAGCTTTTAATTTCTGTCAAATAATGTATTTGTCTAAACAAAACAGTAATAATAAAAAAAAGGTAAAATTTACAACTCCTACCCTGTGTTCGCTCCGTTCAAGGCCTTATATTTAAGCATAGTGTGCTATTGTTATGCACACTGTGTTTTATTATTCTTCCTGCCACCTGGCTGCACTTCCTTTCTTTTCATGCCCCATCTTTTCCTGCGCAAATTCAGCAAGCATTTATCATTTTATTTCTTTCCACTTCTCTCCATCATGGTCACTTACCTCTGAAATACACTCTCTCTTCTCAACTCTTTTTCTCCCTCAAACCATCCCATCTCACACTGCTCCCTAAATCTATCCTATGTTTCTCATTCATCTTGACAGCCAAATTAAAACCAGCATGCAGAGGTGAAAACACCCCTCGTAGTATTAATGGCTAGAAGGAAATATCTTGTACTACAGCCACTGAAAAGGGACTGCTCCCATCCCTCTCCTGGGACATGGAAGTGATGGAGGGGAAAAGCATCACACAGGTTGCAGTAGCCTGGCTGCTTGCCCAGCGCGCCTGAGGTACAAGGGCATTTCTTAAGGAGAAAGGGTAAGTTAACAATTCTATCCAACTGGAGATTTCATGATGGAATATATTCAGTTAGAAAATGTCAATGTAGTAAAACTGAAGCACCTCACCTTGGACAACTCCTCAATCGAGTACAGAGTAAGCTTTCAGAGCCTTCAGATAACAAACCATCTTGAGTGTAAACTGCTATTTCTTACCTCAGCAGAGCCCTGAAGTCCCAGATATCTTCACCCATTCACAGCTTCAGACACTACCGCACTATGAACTACTATACAATTACTAAAGAAAAAATTGGACCTGCGAGCTGGCTTGTTAAATTGGTTTTGGTTTTTATTTCGGGGATGTTTTACTTTCAGTTCTCGTTTGGAAAACTTGGCAGTGGTAGGACCTGGGACTTGTAGTGGAAAACGTAACTCTTACAGCTCCCCATAAGAATGACACAAGAGGTCAGTGGTCTGAGGTCATTTAGAGGGCTCACCCAAAAGTCTGTACCTACCTTAAAATAACCGAACAGTTGAGTACTTAACTTTTAAGCACTAAAGATTGATTATGGAAACAAATCTTCTAGTTAAACAAACAAAACCACAAACAAGAAAATACAATTCTTAGGAGTAATGTCCCAGAACAGCCCAGCTATCTGTCATACTGCTGACAGTCAGAGCACACAGTCTATTTATTTTCTTGCAAGCTTGGTGGATGCACTGTGAGCCATCACCACGTAGATTGAAACTACTGCCACACATCATAAACAAAAAACTTATCCTATACTGTAAGACCTTGGAAAAACAAGGTCTCCTTCAGTCATACATTTGCTGAAATATGTAGACTGTGGATATATTTCTGCTTCTGAGATAGCCTGTATTTATTTTCATCATTCAGCTCTGAATCTGCTGCATGGCAGCTCTCAGATGACTCCAGCGATGGTACACTGCCACCTGAAATGAAGGGTTCTCACTCCCAGCACACAAATTCTGTGCTTTTTCTTCATTTACGATAATTTTACTAATGTGCTGCCCTCCATGCAAAAGATACCAAGCTTCTGAGGTGCAATTCAAATGCCACTGACTGCTCCAGCCTTGTGGTCTCTAAGCTCTGTCACTTTGTGCCCATTCTGACTCCACGAGCCTTGCCCCATCCTTATCTCTCACTCACACAACTTCTACATCTTTTCTGCATCTTGTCTCTCTCTCAAGACATGGTTCTTCACCAAGCCTAGATGTGTTTCATCCTCCTCTCTACAGCTCCTGAAGCTTGTTTTAATTTTCTCTTATTTCTGTATGTTAAAGGCAAATGAGTAAGGTTCTCCAGCTGATGCAGAGCTGAGCTCCATTCCAGTATCCATTACAGCTGTGTGACCCTTAGCAAATCACTTGGGGAGAGCTCCAAGACATAATGATACATTATGTCTAGAAACATCACACATCCCGCTCCCGACAGCTGCATTTCTGGTGGGCTCTTTGCCCGCAGCCCCATGGTGTCCTCACCAGCTAGCAAGGGCAGGTTCTGGTGGCAGACGCCCAGCCCGACTCGTACAGCCCGGGTACCCCGAGCGCTGCCAAATCACGTCAGGGAAAAGAGAGCTGGGATTCGTGTGATGGTCAGTTCTGGGAAGCCACACCTAAAAGCTGAGTACACCTGATGAAAATATGCTCCTACAGCAAACGGATACATGGAGAGAGGCAGAAAAGGATGAGGAAACGGTCAGCCAACTCTGGTCCAAGCCCACCCATGGCCCAAACACGCCAGGAAGCTCACCAACACCCAAACTGTCACATCATGGACACCGCCTTACAGAAGTGAAACACAACAAGGTTTTATATCATGTTTCTGATTCCCCACCCCCCCCCCAAGACATAGATAAATAATTTAAGCATTTGGTGAGTTAAATAATAAATGCAATTGAATGCTCTATTCTAGAGCTCTGGTTAGGATACACTTCTGTCTGCAAACTTTCCCAGCTTTCTATACCCCTGTAAGAGTGTACCCACCATTTTCTTCTCTTATTTTCTAATTTAATTCCATATTGTGTATCAGACAGGAAATCTTTTTTAAAAAGGCATTTAAGTTTTTCATACTTCTGTAACTGAGCATAATTTACTTACCAAATACCTATTTCCTTAAGAAATGTTTTCTATGATTTTTTTTCTCTTTGACTTCCCAACATTAAGATACAAAATCAAAGTAGTTCACTTTTGCAAAAAGAGAGGATGAAAACTCAATTAAAGCTTTATTTACCAAGATCAAATACTCAGAAAAATTGAAGCAGAATCTAGACATTTGCAGTTATACTGAAAAAAAAACCCAAGCTAAATTAGATGGCTTGAAAAGAGGAATTGATTTAATTCCATGGTAAAATACAACACAGAGATACAGATGATCTCTACCAATGCTTGCTATCAATACCCCAGTTTTTAAAGTGGTGAAAACCACCACAATATACCTAGTTAGTTTTTCGGATCTGATAGCAAAATGAAATCCAGTAAAGTCCTCATACTTTTTCGAGCTGACTGACAGGATATTAAAAAAAAAATCAATTTAATAATTTCATCAAGGTGACTGGGGTATCTGGAAAACAAGATGAGTTTTGAATAAAGCAAGCACATTACAAGGAACTGTAAGAGGAGAGGGGAAAAGAACCACGTTATGTGAAGAGTAAACAAGAAGGATTTTTTTTTGACAAGTCTGTGAAAAAGGATCAAAAATTCAGAACTGTGAATATGTATTATCATAAATCTAAGTACAGTTGCACTGTGTAGGGGTTCAGTAAGTGTAACAGGGAATATTTTGGAACTATTCATAGAAAATAATTCTCAAAACCACAGACTTGAATTAAAAAGTGGCTTTTAAAAATCAGACATATAAATTGGGAAAAAAAGAATGAGCAAAGTGTGAGACTCCAGACGAGGGGGTGAGGGAGGAAAAAGGGGCGGAAAAAACACAAACCACAACATAAATCAAATTTTGTCAAGTAGTTACACCACACACTGAAAATTTACAATTGTACTAATATTAAGTCTTGCGTATAGAAACTGTATACAAATACATGTTCTGTATTTATGCTATTAATACTGAACCAATAACTGTACAAACTAAATAAACCCTCCAAATAGGAAGGAAGTAAAAAAAACAAACCAGGATGAAAATTTGGAGTAACGTCCAATTTAACTTGAGGTGAATCAACATGGGGAAAGGATTCTCCAGCTACAGAGATAAAGCAGTTATCGTAAAATGTTTGCCAGCTTTAGGCCTGATAATAAAGATTACTTGCTATGTATAAAAACAATGTAACAGAACCTTTTAATTAGTGAGAATGAGCAATGCTAAATGAAGGATCTGGAAAAGCTTCTGTCAACCAAGGAAAACCACAAATTGGAAAGAAACTGTAGAAAGCACAGTGAAAACTGAAGGAATGTACAGGATAAAATGTGCTATCATTTATATATATTTTCTTAAAGTTACTTTCTAAAATGTGGACATTTCCATTTATTTTTGCTTGTCACGGCAGAATTGGATGCAAGCTTCTACCTGGATACAGGGACGTACCATGACAGCTTTTCCAAACAGCATCAGTTACGAACCAGAAGGGCTTAGCCAACGGTTGTTGGCTGACCCAAACCCATGGAATTCAAATATAAAAGTGTATGTATATGAACAGTTATTTAACACAACAGTAAAAAAAATTACAAATACATTTTAGTATAGTTAAATACCAAGCAGTACAAAAATCAAACTGTAAGACGAAGCACAGGCCTGGTGCAATGAGCACACCACTTGTCATAATTATAGAAGCAAATGCATTTATTTCAAGTCTGAATGTGATGTCTACATAACTCAACGAATCACATTATTTTCTTTTTTTCCCTTGGAAAAATAAATAACATGAACACTATATTAAGAGTTATGAGACATTCAAACTTAAAATCAAATGAACTACGATACTTATATCATAGTGAGTATGGAAAACAACAAAGAATAGGGAAAACAAAGTATTCATAAAGTAATTCATATTTGAAATGCCAAGCTAAAAAAGGGACAGTAACAAAACAGAAAAACCTGCCAATGTCTTCAATATTATCTCATCTTCATTGTATTTTTGAAGGCCCAGTGAGACTGTCAGTGCAAAACTGTATATAACCAAAAATCCCAAATTACCAATTTTTTAAGCTAAATTTCTGTTGTGCCTCTTTGAAAGCTTTTTTAAATATCTTTAATTGCAATGGACAGTTGTTCTTCAGTAAAATGAGGCTTTTAAATACTTTATCATTTCTCTCAACATGTTGCTAAGCCTAAAATGATTTTCAGTTGCTTAGATTAAATTCTACTGAGCTGAAAAACATCAAATAAAAATAAAATGCCTTATCACTGTGAGTTTTTTTACAATTGCTTCAGGAAAAAAAGCTTTGTGTTAATGTCCTGTTTAACTTTACTTTATGCACAGCAGAATTCTATGACAGCTCTTCTAAGCCAGAAGATTGGTTAGCCAAAATAGAGGCTTTCCATGCTCAGTATCTCTTTCTCCATCAACACCATCTTCCCTTTTAACTACTGCTCCCCATATCCTCTTTAGAATCACCCAACCACTGGTGAATGTTGTTCTAAAAATTAATTCATAGATTCACAGAACGGTTTGGGTTGGAAGGGACCTCAAAGATCACCCTACTATAGTAGGGACACCCTCCTCTAGACCAGACTGCCCAAAGCCCCATCCAACCTGGCCTTCAACACTTCCAGGGATGGGGCCTTCACAGCTTCTCTGGGCAACCTGTTCCAGCGTCTCACCGCCCTCACAGTCAAGAATTTCTTCCCAATATCTAATCTAAATCTCCCCTCTTTTAGTTTAAACCTGTTACCCCTTGTCCTGTCACTGTACTCCCTGAAAAACAGCCCCTCCTCCAGCTTTCCAGTANGTGCAGGAAGACAGTGATGCATTACAAAAGACTACCGAAAGCCTGCATTAAATGCAACACCCGCACTACATCTTCATATCTTCTATAAAAATCACAATTTTTACAGGACCATAAGAGAAGCTGTAGAAACTGTGTCGGCTTTTTTTTTTTGGCCTGCAGCCAGACCAACATATCGAGATGTCAGTTCTGCATCGTACAAACCAGCAGACCTAGGGAACTCATTGCCAAAGGATGCTGTAGCTGCTTAAAGTTTTTCGAGAGGAGAACAGATGAGACCATGAAACAAAGGTATGTTGACGGTTATTAAGTAGAAAGCCACTTCTTCAGAGGTCCTAAACCAGAAAAAATAATTGAGGCTGGAAAAGCAGACTACTGTTTATGCTTGTACACTCTATTCTTGCTACTCCACAGGCATCTGCTTTCAGGTGGAGACAGGGCAGTAAGACACTGTGGCTATTCTTATGGACACAGCGCCCAGTCGTCAAAATATCCCCTTAATTTTTCTAGAGTTCATGGTGCTTTCCCCGCCTTGCATATTGTCTTCTTGGGGAATGGTTCAGGGTCACCACAGGTATAGTGTCTTAGTGCCTCGTAACACAGGAGAGAGACATTTCTTTCACGTGGACTGCTGAAGATGCTGAAGACAGTGATCCTCCAAATCATGCCAGTCACATATCCCCAAGTCCTGATACAGCAAAGTGCACTGCAAACCTCCACCGAAGTGGCACTGCCCCTCACCCTGGTCTGCATCTCTTCACTTCAGCATGGAGTCCCAGCAGTGAAACAGCTGCAATACACATCTTCAACACTCTTCAGCTTTCTGCATGGTGCAAACCCACCCAAGGCCAGACTCAGTTCTCTGCCCATGGCCTGGATCACTAGTCCCAAAGGAGCTTCCCTGTCAGCCTCAGTCTTGCACACCCCCTCCTTTCCCACTCAACGTGGATCCTCAAACAAGGAAGCTACTCGGAAAAGTGGGCAACACCGGCCAGTACATAAACCTGCTGTATCACCCCCACACCACTGCTCACACTAACCGATGGCTGTGTTTGGCTTGGCCACCTTGTATTACCATGGCTTGATACTGCCTCGTGAACCAGATTCAGTCCACAGACCAACTTCAGCCATCCATGGGTTGCACAACTGAAGGTGTGTGCATATAAAGAAATCGCTGACCGCACGAAAGTTTATCGTATCAACAATAACCCCTTTATTCTCTTCCAAGAGACAGCTGGGGGAAGTGTGCCCTTCAGCAGAAGCAATCCATAAGAGGTGCAGCAGAGCCAATGGCTTAGTCAGCAAGAGCAGAGAGGGAGAGGCAGCCCATTCATTTTAAACAATGGGAGAAATAGGGCACGGGGGAACACTGCGCCAAGGAGAGCTTTTACTTTATTATCAGTTCACAATTAAAATATTGTTATTATTCAAAAGACAGAAAATGAGGGTAGAGATTTGGGTGAAGAAGTATTGTCCAGGTTGTAAGTTCTGGGTGACTAAAACTGGGGTGTTAAACCTAGTTGCCAAAGCCCAAGTGGCTGGAATTTCAAAGGTACAGAGAATCTTCAGTTAGCACTGATTTTTGTGACATTTGGGGTAGGCTGGGGGGCTGGGCACTGGATTTTACAGCAATGACAAATACTGCTTAGAAGGAAATATTTATCAAAAAAAGGACAGATTTCCTATTACCATGCTGAAGAGTTAGTTCATAAATTGTATCAGTTAGAGTTGTCTCCCATCAAATATCTTAGTCATGGAAATCTCAGGCGGCCTGAGTGGCTTTACCAGAATTTGCTTAACAGTTTTCCTATAAAAACGAAAGATTTCATAAAGACTGATAGTCGGTACAATTATAACTAATGATAAGTTCATGGGCAGCCTTCAACAGCAGCTCTGTAACAAGATCTGCAATCTGTCCTCACGAAAGCATGCAGAGATGGTTGGAAATTCAACCCTCACCACAAAACCAGTCATCCATGACTCATACAACTGAAAACTTTGGACCATACAGCTCCACCAGAACAGTTGCTCTTTGTCATCCTCCTTTTGTTTTTTACCCCTCTGTGCCACAGGTTATATTAAGCATCCCTTTAGGGCAGGAATTTTCTTTTAATTACACACACAGGGCTTATCGCCGTAGCGCCCTTGCCTCGTTGGTCCTAGCAACAGTAAAGACAACAGTGTCCATCTATATTTCTGACTGCGTTTTCTCACACACATACATACATATATCAACATACAGTCTAAGGTGACAGGTTGAGCACACCCAGGACAACTACACCACGCAGTCATCCCATATGGGTGCACACCAACCAAGCTGTGTGTGATACATGGAGAACTACTCTTCTCCAAGCACTGAACCAACTGCACGGAACCTTACCCTGAGGAACTTACATAGGTTCTTTTTGAAAATTTATCTTGCAAGGTCCCTCACCTTCTTCTTCTTCTTCCTCCTAAAAGGAGACTTTTTGACTCGTGTTTTGCCTGGGTTGTATTTGCTACCCAAAATGACTGTCTTATAGATTACTTTCCTTGCATTCACATGACAATGTACTGAAACATTTTACTTTCCAGGAGGAAAAACCCTCAATATAATCTCTTACTTCTGGCAATGTTTTCAGTACCTAAACACTTACACACATTAAGAATGATGGCAAATAACTACAGTCTGCTGTGATCTTTGGCAACAGCAGCATTTTTCCTACCAATAAAAGACAGATAAAGGATTCTGTTAGCTATTCAAGCACGTTGTATGAAAAAAAAAACCCCAAACCAACAAACATGCAGAATGATCTTTAAGGCAATTGCTTAAAATAGCCTTCTAGATACACAATACCAAAAGCCATATTTTGTCTAGAGGACATCATCTGATTTTCTACCTTTTAGGTCATAATATGCTCCACAGAGGACAGAGCCTTACTGCTCTTGTTTGCAGCTGGTCATCAAGGGGTTTTTGCATGGAATGGTCTTGATGGATCTATTCTATATAATAGCAATGGTATACTCTCTCACATACTACAAAGCTGTTGAGTATATTTTTTAGAAACTACTGTTATTCCACTAAACATGAACTGCTTATGCCTCCAAGAAATCCAATTATTCTTTCAGCAAAGTAAAGCACTAATGATAAAAGGTAAGTAAAGGTAGTGATGACTGTAATAAATGTTGTCAAGCAAAGACACTGGTAACTGAGGTTACACAATAACATAAGGAGATACCACTACTGGTGTGACAACCCTGCAGTCAATAGGGTTTTGCCATAATGGATAGAGCCCAGTGTCTCCACTCCTCACTGAGCAGTCACGGCATGAAGAGGTGTTTATCACAATTTTAAAACAGTCATGCAAATTCAGAACCGCAGACACCTTAAAGAGCGCTTGCATAGTTTAACACATGGATGAACAAGTAATTAGACTTATTTGTTTGCGGATTAAATGCCTGCAAAATAAAAGGCTTTTGTTCAGTCTGTGAAGAGGGGGGAAAAACAAAAAACCATTTTCTCAGATTTGCACTGCATGCCGCAAAAAATAAAGAACGATGAGATTATGCTTAAATTTTCAGTACAGCCGCGCCTGGAGGATTTTGGGAACCTTACTAGAGGACAACAAAAAGCAATGTGTGAAAACAAGAAAAAGCATACTGGATTGTATTTTCAGGAGTCACTTAAACTCTGGGAAAACTTACATATCATTTAAATTTTCAGTTTCTTCAGTGAAAAGGAAAATATATCACATTCTAAGGAGGTATGTCACCTTCTAAGTGTAACATCTTGACAGGTCATGTGAAAACACTTATGAGTAGAACAGGATACACCCCATTCTATGGCTTCCTTTCTTAAACAAGAGAAAACTACGATCTGAGACCATGGAGAAACTAGATGCCCCCCTTCGCCCTTACCCACAGACTCCTAGCTACCAACACAAACGGAAAACGTTCAGCCCTCCACGACAGTTCAGAGTCGCAGCCTCTGAGTCCTCATTTTTTTAAATTCCAGTAAGCAACGGGTTATGTTTCCAGCCACATCCCAAAGGAAAGGAAAAATCCTCATTTTCTCACAAAATAAGTATCCGTGACTCAAACTCAGTCAGTTATACGTAAAGACGGAGCCTATATCGCAGGGAATAAATTCCAAGTACTACCACAGAGACAAAAAGGGAAAAGGAATGATAATAAGCAGGCTAGAAACAAAGACAAACTGATTTTAATCCTTCAGCTTTTAATATTGATGCCTTTATTTTATATGGCTACTGTGCATATATTGCAATATCTTCCTCAAACACAGTATTACTCAAAACAGGAGGAAGATAAAGAACCTGAGAGAGAAGTAGAAATACTCCAGGTGAAACCTCCATCCTCCATTTACATTCCACCCTGTGGGTTTTGCTATATTAATATTACAATCAGATGTGCAAGTTTTAATATTATTAATTCACAGAAATTCCCCAAATAGCTTCTGACTAACAAGAGGAAAGATCTGAATACACAAAGTATATAGCATGTGGGATAAAACAGGAAACCAAGGCGACAACAGAAGGAAACAGTATGTGTTCGCCACTGTGCTGGCCAGGATCTGTCACAGCGCAGTGGACCTCAAGTTTCCTCAGCTGCCTGACAAGACCAATTAGCATCTCGTAATAAAGTAAAGAGTATCACAAGACTCCCGAAAACCACCATTTGGATGATTTCAGATGAGTGAGTCATTTTATCAGCTCATATTTTGAAAGTAATGAGGCTATTTTAGTCCAGCTAAAAGTGAGTAAATCTTTAACTGCCCCCCAACAATCTTTTGCATTTCTAGCAGAAACTGCAGAAAGGATTGAAATGTTCCCATCAATAGCATAAAGCTTCTATTGCTGCACCCCTTCTGGAGAGATTTAACAAACTATTTTTCAGCTGCACTACTTGCAAAAGGAACGCTTGTCTGCCCGCTGACCGGTAAGGAAAGCACAGCGCAGTTTGGCAAGGAGGAAGCAGGAAAGATGAAAGGAGCTGCCTCACCCCGCGCCAAACGTTCCCTGGTTCCCTCTGGATCCCTACGCTATACTTTTCCTTTGTGTTATGAGGACAACTTCAGAAAGCACGACAATATAATAAAGCTAGGGAAAGACAACCCCCTTATTACCGCTGCAGAAAATAAAACACAGATTAATGTCACTAACGCACACGTCAAAAGAGATAATAATGATGCGTACAAATGAATCTTCTCACCAGGAGCAAGGAACATAAGCACCACCTACCACTGAATAATAATTACATACAAATCAAAAATGACATTGCCAGCTGCTAAGCACACATTATTCTCTCAGATTAGCAAAGGGTTTGTTTTCCATTTTTTCCCTAAAACTTGCTAAGTCTCCCTTTTCTATTCAAGTGACATAAATTATAACGTAGCAGAGCAGGCGCTTGCGTTCCCTAGGAAGACAAATGCCGGCGCCACCGGGTAGCTTGCTGCTTACAGCTCTAACTACCCACGGCGCCAAGATGAAGGTGCAGATGTGCAGTGGGGGCTGCTAACAGAAAATGGTTTTTCTGAGTCCAAACACAGAAACCGGTTACAAGTTGCGATAGATGCCCTGTTTTCGTTTTCTGAAGCATTTACCAACAACGCGCCACAATTTTTTCAAGTGCCTCCCTTACCTCTTACGGCTCGTGTTTGTGCACGCTCTAACCACTGACGTTGCACCAAAATTCAAACCCAGGGCAGTCACTTTCAATAAACACACGAGTCGTGCCCTCCCAAGAAGTCATGCCTCTCAGCCAAGAAGAGTTTGGCGTATAAAATCCTGCTTTGGTTGTATTCCTCTGATTGCATTACACGATATTTTTATAATCACTAATTCAGCTATCTTCTAAAGACAGAATATAAAATCCGGTACCACAATCGCACACTTTTTGAACTAATAATTTCTTTTACTCTGATGCTTTTTACTCAAGTTCATACCCTGAAGATGTATAACTGAGGACAAACACCAGATAGCGTCTAAGCAAGCTATATACCAAAGGACTATAATTAAAAATCTAATATAATGAAGATGAGACCTAACACAATACATAAAAATAAAGCATCGAGAAATGTTAACTTTTACTGATGTTACAGTTTATCCAGGAGTTTATTATCTGCATCCAAAGTGTCAGCTGGACAAGACCAGATTTTATTACTGAATGGACACAATAAAAATCCAAGGAGTTTGTGTTGAACAGTCAAGATACTAGAAAGAGACAGACCAGTTTACGACCTGGACTAGAGAATTGCTTTCTCCTGTACATCTTTGCTTAGAAACTGCTATAATCATTTTTGTGGTCTGTAGGTATGGAGGTACATTAATCTTTCTTCTTTACGTTTTACTGCACATGACCTATGAATTATTTCCTCTGTCCTATAAAGATTACAACCTTCCTATCTATATTACGACACAATCATAATTTTAAAGTGCATATATGCTATTTAATAGAAAGGGGTATGCTAAACAAGAATAAACAATCACCACGAATAAAAACTAAATAATTAGGGTAGCAAGTAAGTATATTAAATTTATTAGACTGAAAATAACACTATAGGCTGGATGTTAGTATGCCGTTTCTGCTAGTAACGCACACAAGCACAAGGCACTTTCATTTACCTCACTCACAAGACTGCTGAATTTTATATTCTTCCTGACAGTACTTAGGATGTAATCATTCCTTTTTTGACAAACACTGCTAAAATCACAACAGCGTTCTTAGCAGAAATTGGCACAACAGCAAAATGAAAAAGAATCAACTCATTTTCTGCTGAACATTTATTTTCAGTTGGTCTGTAAAACCAAGATCTATTTGCTACTTACAATGATTAATAACTTCCTTGTCCTTGACAAGGCACTCTATAAATTGTTACAGGCACAACAGTACGTAGCAATACTGTCAGGGTGTCTACGTACTGTGTATTGGTTAATATTTTATTGTGGCAAACTCTTACTTCATACTTTTGAGACACTTTTTTATTTTTAAGTAAAATTTCTTATATTTGTTCCCGCTGCCCTTTGTCCTGTCACTGGGCATTGCTGAGAAGAGCCATGTACTTTACCAACTCTCATCAAACATACTGGTAAGATCCCCTTGAGCTTTCTCTTCTCCAGGCTGAACAGCCCCAGCACTCTCGCCCTCATGCTCCGTATGTCAGGTGCTCCAAGCCCATACCACCTTTGTGGCTCTTTGATGAACTGCTCCAGTAGGTCCACGTCTCTCTTGCACTGAGGAGCCCAGGACTGGACCCAGCGCTCCAGGTGTGTCTCACCAGAGCTGAGCAGAGGAAAAGGATCACTTCCCTTGACCTGCTGGCAGTGCTCTGCCTGATACAGCCCAGGAGGCTGTTGGTTGTGTTTGCCACAAGGGCATATTGCATGGTCAACCTGGTGTCCACCAGGACCCCCAGCTACTTTTCTACCAAGCTGCTTTCCAGCTTGTCAGCCCCCAGCACGTACTGGCACACAGGGTTATTCTGCCCCACACGCAGGACTTTGTAAAATTCCCCCTTGTTGAACTTCAGGAGATACCTGTTTGCACTTTTCTGCAGCCTGTTGAGATACCCCTGAATAGACCACAACCATCTGGTGTATCCACCACTCCTCCCAGGTTTACGTCATCAGCAAATGTGCTAAGGTACACTCTGTCCCATCATCCAGGTCATTAAAGATGTTAAACAGTATTGATCCCAGTATCAACTCCTGGGGTATACCACTTATGGCTGATCTCCACCTGGATTTGGTGCCGCCAATTATAATCCCTAAGCCTGACAATTCAGCCAGTTTTCAATCCAGCTCATGGTTTTGCTGGGAGGATGATACAGAGGACAGTGTCAAAAGTCAAGATAAGGAACATCCACTACTCTCTACTCATCCATTCAACTATCCCCTCACTGTAGAAAGCTATCAAGGTTGGTCAGGAATGATTTCCTCCTCTTATAACAATGCAGACTGCTCCCAATCACGACAGGACAAGGGGGAACGGCTGCAAGTTGGGCCAGGGGGAGGGTTAGGTTGGAAATTAGAAGAAATTTCTTCTCAGAAAGGGTGGTCGGGCATTGGAACAGGTTGTCCAGGGAGGTGGTGGAGTCACCGTCCCTGGGTGTGTTTAAAGAAAGGTTGGATGTGGTACTTAGGGACATGGTTTAGTGGGTAATAGGTGGTGGGGGGATGGTTGGACTAGATGGTCCTTGAGGTCTCTTCCAACCTTAATGATTCTATGATTCTATGTTTGGAAATGCTTTCCAGGATTATTTGTTCCATTACCTTTCCATGGACTGAGGTGAGGCTAACGAGCTTGTGGTTGCCTGGATCCTCCTTCTCATGACCTCCTTGCTCATCCATGTAGGCCTCTTATGACCTTTCCTTGGTTTCCTGCACATCAGAATAGACCATGCTTGAGCTTGGAGGAGGTGATCCTTGAAAATCTACCATCCCTCTTCTCTCCAGGACCACATTCCAAGAAACTACTCCAAGCAGGTCCCTGAACATAGCAAAGCCTGCTCTCCTGAGGCCCAGGGCTGTGATCCTGCTATTTGTCTTCTTCCTTCCTCACAGGATCCTGAATTCCACCATATTATGGAAACTCTAGCCAAGACTGCCACAACCTTCACACAGAATCATAAAATCTTTAAGGTTGGAAAAGACCTCCAAGATCATTGAGTCCAGTTGTCAACCCAACACTACCATGTCTACTAAACCGTGTCCTAAAGTGCCATGTCTACATACCTGGCCAGTTCTTCCTCATTTGTAAGTATGAGGTCCAAGAAACACCTCTCCTCATCCACTTATTCATCATGTGAACTAGGAAGTTATCATCAGTGCACTCCATAAACTTCCTGAATCACTAATGCACTGCTCTGTTGCTCTTCCAATAGGTATCAAAGTGGTTAAAGTCCCCCTGAGGGCCAGGTCCTTGAAAAAGGCAGCATGTACTGCTGCTTCCTGATGAGGCAGTCTGTAGCAGACACCCATAACAATGTTCACCTACACTGGTCTGAGCTCTACTCCTGACTCATAAGCCTTCAGCTGGCTGATCATCTCTCTGAAGGCAGAGATCAATCCATCTCCGCTGCTCTCTCACGTAAAAAGCAGCCGCCTCTCTGCACCTTCCCAGCCTATAGTCATCTGTAACTGTGTAAGCAATTTCTCCAGTGACAAATTAATTCCAAATGTGTTTCATCTGGAGTACTTACTAAATTAAAAATTTTAAAATATCCTTGTGATGCCAGTAGATGCTTCAGTATTAGTAGCTGAATCATAGCCAATACCTTTAATGGGCTGCAGTAGCGCTTCAGTATCAAGTGAGAACTGGGTAAGGCTACCCAAAGACAGGTGTGGCTTGCCCTCCTTCTCAAAATAAAACCAAGACAGTAACTGGACATAACATTTTGGGGAATTGGCAAATAGTTCTAGCACCTGAGCCAACAGGTGTTCCAATTTGTGTGTTTCTGTGAAAGTCAGAAGAATGATTTTAATTTGTGCCACAAATAAGACATTCTGTATACTAAGACTGATGTTCCCCGTTTTCATTCATCTTTGAGCAACATCACGTTACAAGTGACACATATGTACAAAATCATATTTCCATTTCTCTGTCAGTCTCAGTTTTCGATATTTAATATCCTTTTTCTTTTAAGCAACACGTTCAGATCTTATGGGCAATACACTACAAGATGACACTGTTTAGGGATGACTGGTCGAGGGGGAATGAGGGAAAAAATAAACCTGTTTTGCTCTACCTTTCAAACAGACCATTTCTGTTTTAGTGGGCATTTTCATATCGGCTTCTCCAGCTTAGTTTTGAGCCGTGTTCTTGGTGCAGTGTTTGTGAAAAGTCAGTAAGCCACCACTGAGATGCCTGGCAGAGTCGTGACAAGGGCCTCTCTCAACCTGCAGCTTTTGGCTCAAATGTCCCAAGAGAACAAGGCAGAAAATACCCGTACAGGGACATTTCCCTTTTCCAGTGAAGGCTTTTGGACAGAGACACTTATAACAGGTTTAGACCCTTTCTCACCATACATATTCAAAACACTGACTCCTGACGTTTACATAGAACCTCACCTACCTTTGTTGCTTGAATTTAGCTAAGACAGGTCTGCTGGGGATACCTTGAGGAATTTTTCTTCAGTGGATTCATTTAAAAGCTTAAAATCCACTGGGTTGCAACAGCTTTGTCTTGGATTTTAACGTGCATGGACAGCAAACCTGCAGGAGTTTCCGTAGACAACAGCAGGCTTATTACTTGCACTGCATTTTTGAGCCTCAAACGGGAAGATGATAGGGTAAGCACGGGCTGACATACTGCATCCTGGTACATACAGCATCCATCAGATCCTCATTTGGGGATCATCTATTTCAAAATCTCCTAATTTCAAGCATATACCAGTCCACCATTTGGCTAACTAAATGCTTCCTGAGATGAAAACAGCTTGAGTCCTGCATACAGCCAGAGTATGAGGGTCGTTTCAACAGACTGGGCGAGTGCTCTGTTTTAGAAGCAGCCCGGGCAAACTTCAACCGGGCAAAGGACTCAGCCCTGTTTCCAGGCCAACAAACCACACCAGGAGGTGCATGCATGATAAATTTCTTTCAAAAATATATCTGAGAAATCCTTTGACATTTGAGTCTAGTTCACAATACCATTTGTTCTGATTTCCAGTGTCAACTCCAAATGTCAACGTTTCTTTTGATTTGGAGTCCACAGCTATTTGAGTTTTTTCTCACAACATCTTGTCAAAGCACTGGCTTGCAATACATCCCAAAAATAAAAGTTACAAAGATTTCAGCTGACAGCTCCTTCACCTTTTCCCCTTACGAAAAGCCTTTACCATCTTCACTATTAGCAGAGCTGAGTGAGCAGCTTATGTACAGCTCCTCTACCTGACGATAACCGTAGCAATCTCCTTTATGAGCGCTGCTGTTAAAACCAAATTCTATGGGAAATGACCACTAGTCATAAGGGACAGACTTACTTTTTACTCGACAAGGATTACTGGGATGTTCTTTCTGGGATATCCAGTTATGCACTGTCTTGAAAGCGGGTGGTCGTGGTCATTTAGTTGTTCCTCATAGGCTTGCAAGTTAGGGAGGATGTTTGTAACTGATGAGGAAAACCCCAAAAAGTAGGTCAAGTACAACAAAAGGTCACCAGAGGGGAACAAGGATGTTCAAGAGGGAATTCAGTTCTTCCAAGGATGCGCAAATGGGACCTTTGGCAGCTGTGGTGTCCAAGGCTACACAGGGGGAAAAGCAAACAGAAACCAGCCAGTAATCTCCCTTGTAGCTGCGTAGGAGTTTGCGTGTGTTAGTCTCTACTATCTGTATTTACATTTTACAAGCAACTCACATGAGTTCCATGCTCCTATTCCTGGTGTAATTAATAAAAGGATGTGCATTTAACAAGCATTGGCTCTCCAAACCAGACTGCTCTCTACAATCTATAGAACAATTCACTGATTGATAGGAGCCCAGCGCTACACTCACACCGGGATACGCGACTGAGGTAAAACCCTGAGAGCAAAGACGGAGTAATGCAGTAAGTGTTTATGGGGAGTACTTAGAGAACAATTTCAACTGTCCAGAGAACTGAAAATTAGTTTAATGTTTACATACCTACATTGCAGGTATACACTTGTGTGTGTACATCCACCTTACACCCACACCACTTACTTGGGGGGCAAGGGGGAGGGTTCCCCCTTAAAAGCCATTTAGGGCAGCAGCAGCAGCAGCTGCACTTCCAGAAACGCATAGCGTAAAGGTGTGACCACCTCTGGAAGCGTCTCTCCCATCTGGACCACTTCTAAAACTGCTGCTCAACAGGGCTGGAATGAAATCAGGTCAACATTTAGGAAGATCTGTAAAGAGAGGAGAAAAAAGATGCCCTGACAGTAGAAAAGGATGGAAGGTTTGGGAATTTACTTTGGTTTGTAGGTTTACTGCACTGTTTGACCTGGTGAATAAAAAACATGACCCTGTGGAGCTGGGGCTGCTCCCATGTGCTGTGGGAAAAAAGGGCTTTTTAGACCATGGGTTAATACTATGCTTTCCTGCAGCTTAATCATCTCCACTCCCAGGTCCTCTACCTGAAATTTGGGAAACGGGAACGAAAGCAAATGAAAGGAAAAATGCTCTGAGGAAATGAAATTAATCCCAGGGGATTTCCTGACAGAGAAGTCTTTCAAGGCACCGTGACCTGTTCTCGGGGCAAACCCACCGCTGTGCCTGGCAGTCAAGGCTCAAGCGATGCCTTGGCGTTACTTCATGCTTGAGTGGAACGCATCACTGTGCTTCTCAGCCGGCGCTGCTTCAGCTCTGCCTGCTCCCTCTCCTCCCAGACAGAAAAGGGACATGCTGCCTTTTTATGTATTTATGGTTATTTATTTTATATAGACGTGTGTGTAGATAAAAACTAGATATATAAAATTTATATAATCATATATGTAAGACGGAAAAGTGACAAGAAAGGGTCAGATTTCAAGGGAAACTCAGGGTGCAGCTGCATGAATGAGAGCAAATACAGCCAAGTTCACCCTGCTCTGCTCTATCTGCTGTACTGGATGGAACTACCTTTTTGGTCTATTTTTAACGGTATTTTTAACTCTCTCCTAATTTTACAGCAAAGGTTGACAAAAATGAGGACGACTACCTAAGTGGTTATAAACCAAAACTATATAAAATAAATATTATTTATGAAAATGGAAGAAAACAATGATCTTTGATATTTCAATCCCTGCTTCACCATTCTGAAAATCTTGTACAAATAGGAAAAAAACCCCACATTTGCGAACATGCATGTTATCCCCAGATTTCAGCAGAGCAAAATGAAAAGACTTTCAGCATGTTTGCACTGTGGGAAATTCTAGCAGAGCAAGGCTTTTAAAAAAAAAAAGTCACCGCAATTTCCGTTTTAGGTTTGTTAAACAGTCACATCGTAACGTTTAATTGCATCTTTTTTTAATGTATATTCTTGCTACATCCAGAGTTGAGACATTTCTCAGTAAAAGAAGAAAAACATTTCCCACAGTCACCAAACAATTTCAAAGCCTCAAGGGACAGCATAGTTTCAATGATAAAACAATACGGTTTTGTAGCACACAAGTGTCTCTATTGCACTCTATTAATTCTTGCCCACTGACATTACAATCATCCTCTGCACTGTTCGTATTTTAATAAACCTCTCCAGAATCTGCTTTTAATTAGAGATATATACACACATACCATACTCCTGGTTCCTACTCTTTCACTGGATAATTTGATTTAAATTAGTGTTCAAGAAGAACTGAAAATTCCCACTCCATCCAGCCAGATTTCCTCATTACTGCCAAAAGGTTTGATTTCTGCAAACCTGCTTACAGTGTCCATCAGTATGACTCAACGGATGCAAGAGCTGAACTTTAAGACCATAGAGACTACAAGGAAAAGAACGGTTACTTCATCTGCATCTGAATACAAATCCCAATGTCTTGCTTTTGTTCGGAGGTGGTTGGGTTGGGGTTTTTTTTAGCTTTAAGAGTGTTGTTTCTCCTTATTTCTTGGGTCATAAAATAGTTCTTTGCAATGGGCAAACTGTTACAGTCCTGCTATACATTCGAGCAGCATAACGATGCTGAACCTATGGCTCGCCCGGCTGGCTTGCCAACAGCAGCCCAGCTGCGGTCCGTGCCCGACTACCGGCAGGTGCTGAGCAACATCGGATGGAAGAGCAGCTACCAGCTCCCTCAGAAGGGGGAAAGGTGGGAGCTCAGTGTTAGAAAAACAGAACACCACCCCCACCCCCCACCTGAATTACGCCTAATGAAAACAGAAAGCAATCTGCAATTTTACTAGACTTAATAAGTAACTTTGTGAAGCCCTGAAAAATTAACGTTATGAACAAAACTCATGGGGAGACAGAGGACATGCGACTGTACAATAAAAGGAATTCTTTTATTACTTTAGTGCACTAACTGGATTAACCATGATCTTTGCAGAAGTAAATGCAATAACTCCTACCTACTTCAAAGGTCTCTTACTCAGGCCATGTTTCCACTAAGTTGAATCAACATTTATGCTGCCAAGATTTTTGTACACTACTCATCTGAGGTTATGGGCAAGCACTCACAGGCAGACATTGTTTCCAAAGAAGCATACAGCTTCTGACGGATCAAAACATAGCTCAGAAAATAATCACAGCCGCCATAGATCCTCTTGCCTTATAATCTGCCTTTTCAAGGCTGTTGACTGTTTTGATGCTGGACCTTTGATAATTTTGGTCATTTAGAACATCAGTTTCTCTTTTTTTTCCCCAGACTTTTCAAGCTGTGTGACTGCCATCTCTGACACGAGAAGCCGCGGGGAAGACCCAAATTAATACAACGTGGCAGCTTACCTTGAGCGACTCGAGTCCTCAAGGAAACAATGCTCTCCACCGACTGAGAATGTTAGTGTGCTCTTTAGCCCATTACAACAAGGATGCTCAAATACGGTATTCCCGCTGCCCAGAGCGCCCTTCCTCAAGCATCAGGCTGAGCCACAACCTTGCAGGAAGCCCACTGACAAATCTTGTGTTCTAGAGCCCTTTCTGACCCACCTACTCCACGATTATAAGCCAGGTGCATTATGCAAATATTCACTACTAACATGGCGGTTTTATCCTAACACATCAAGACACTGAGGTGCTGGAGAGTGTCCAGAGAAGGGCAACAAAGCTGGTGAAGGGGCTGGAGCACAGGTCTGATGAGGAGCGGCTGAGGGAACTGGGGTGGTTTAGCCTGGAAAAGAGAAGGCTGAAGGGAGACCTGATTGCTCTCTACAACTACCTGAAAGGAGGCTGTAGCCAG
This sequence comes from Psophia crepitans, assembly GCA_013399095.1. Lineage (NCBI taxonomy): Eukaryota > Metazoa > Chordata > Aves > Gruiformes > Psophiidae > Psophia > Psophia crepitans. The sequence continues at coordinate 238,586 of VWZZ01001725.1, forward strand.
GTGGGTGTTGGTCTCTTCTCCCAAGCAAGAATGGATAGGGCAAGAGGAAATGGCCTCAAATTGCTCCAGGGAAGGTTTAGATTGGGTATTAGGAAAAATTTCTTTACTGAAAGAGTGGTCAGTCGTTGGAACAGGCTGCCCAGAGAGATGGTGGAGTCACCATCCCTGGAGGTCTTCAAAAAGCCTGTAGCCGTGGCACTTTGGGACATGGTTTAGTAGGCATGGTGGTGTTGGGTTGATGGTTGGACTCGATGATCCAGAGGTCTTTTCCAACCTGATAGATTCTATGATTCAATGATTCTATTCTATATGCCTCTCTTGAAAATAGGACATTATGAAGAAGCTGGAACAAACGTTTAGCGGTACTGCAAGCCACCCTAGACAGCACACTGTCCTGCATGGAAGCACGTTTTTAGGAACTGAGTGATTTCTTTCTTCCCAGAAGGCAGGAAGACTTTTCTTAAAATACCTCAAGCATGTGCCTGTGTACACCCACGCATGAAGTAATTCATTGCAGTACAGGACTACCAGCAACAGGACACAACTACAGACAGACCTCTGTTAGGGCAAATGATTTGGTTCTTTTCCATGACCGCAGTCATGCAAAGACATGCTACAAGTTCCAGTTTCAGATTATTTGTATCCCACGTAGCTACCGAAACTTTCCTGCATTGTCATGTCCGATGCCTCGAACAATCCATGCACACTTGTGCACAGGTGTATAAACGAGATACTGTATGCCTTTCCTCCACACAAGCATACCTCAGACGACCTCACGAATAGTTAAACATGCAACTAATACACAAGAAATACGCAGAAACCAACAAGCTGAATTCTATCAGCCAAGCTCGCTACGCTAAACGCAGCTCTCTGCAAGCCAGGCGTCCTCCTTGCAACATCTGCTGCCCCATTAGAGCGGCGCAGCGAAGCCACGGGGGAAGTGACAGCAGGCGCTGAAGACCTGGCCCTATATGTTTGGGTTCAACTCTGAAAAGAAGAAAAGCGATCTCCAAGCGAGACGTGGGTATGGATTAACCCGTTCAAAGTGTTCCTTATAACCACTGCTTGTAACAAAGTCCAAGCTGAAGAATTTGCAGTACAAATGTTGAAGAGGTACCCACTTTCCAGCACACCAGCATTACTATGACATTACAGATCTCACTGTGTTAATCATTAAGAGCCTGGAAACTCACGTTGAGAGAGAGGTATGAGAGCAATGCACAGACATATTCACTGACATTTAATATAGTCACTTTGATTAATTATTAAATCTCTGAAACGAACTTGGTGTTTGAAATGGCTTTTCAAAGGGTCCAGTATTCCCATTAGCAAATTAACTTTACTCTCAACAGTTGGCATTAGTTGCTTGGAAACAATTGCATTATTTAATACATCTAAATACACGCCATTTAATCCACCAACCCCCAAACTGGTTTCCCCCAAAACTGATAAAGTCGTTCCCCGTTCAACATAATTACATATTTTCTGTATTTCCTACATAGCCTAACATTAAATTTTCAAAAATTAGCATTTGTGCAATCACTGAACCTACACTTAATTTCATCTACTACACCCAACCATTTTCAATTTGAAAGTAAAAAGCTCAAAAAGACAATTCAAATTTTTATCTATTTTTAAAAAAATATAAGTATATATATAAAAATCTCTCTCAGACAAAATTTCTAGTCAGGCACAAATACATGCAGATGAATATAAATTATTCAGGCTAGCCAATCAGTCAGTACAGGAAAAGGCAGCGAATCAAAACACCAAATGTATCTAAGGTGAAAATACAGTAATTGCGAAGCTTTTTTGTTTCAGTTAATTCAGGAGGTCTCTTTAAAAAAAATAAATTCATACAAACAGCCAATACCTAATCAGTATTAATTAGATAAGAAAAAACTCACAGCTACAAGCACATTACAACTGTAAACAGAGAGTAAATATCTCTTGCTGCCAAGAAGAGTTAACTGGTTTTGGTTTTCTTCCTCAGCATTTTCAGCAACACATGATTTTTCCTATAAATGCTTTACAATCAACTCTTCCCTAATTTGTAATAAAGTGCCAGCTAGGTGTGTAAGCATGGGATCTGATTTGACCCAAAAAGGCTAAAAATGGGAGCTGCTGCATCACCAATGCCCATCGGCTACCAGGGCTTTCAGGAAAGGAAATGAGGGAGAGTCGGGACTGGGCAGAGGCAGAGAAGCCACCTTGGTGCAGGACAGGTGCCTGCCCGCGGCCACCACTGCAGGCATGACGCAACCTTCAGCTTTGGGAGCAAAGCCTGGAAGTCCCACCAGCCCCTACCATCACCTGAACCACGGCAGCTCAGCCTAACACCGAGACATGTGGAATCTGAGCTTCAAGCATAAAAAAAAAGCTAGTAAAAACCCAGGTCTAATTCTTGGCCCAAGATAGTCTCTCAATAGACCAAGTCAGGATGTGGCTGAGACATGAGAAGGAAGCTCTGGCCTTCTGCTGGACACTGTTCACATCTGCTATAGCTCCAAACTTGTTATTTAATTTTATACCAAACATCAGTCTTACCTGAGGGTGTACATGGGCCAGTTAGTTCAATTTTTGTAGAGACAAATCTCATTCCCTCACATTTTTTGACATCTTGATTTCAAATTAAATAGAGCAAGGAAGTGAAAACAGGTCATCTTAATTTTCTACAATAGTGACAGCCCCACTAGTGGCTTAGTTAACGCAAAGCCTCCAACACAAAAATGCTGACACATTATTTTTAGGCAGTTTTAGGTGGTCTGAGAATACTTGAAAAACAAGTCATATGTAGACAGACTGAAATTTTTAAATAATTTCGTAATTCTGCATCTCTGAATGGCTCCTAGCGTTAAAGGTTATCCAAAAGTCACAAACCTTTTCCCCAGAGTAGTCTCACAATCTTGAGACTGACACATGCCATTCTGGACAGAAAAAAATACACAGAGGGGGGAAAAGCCCATTTATTTTCATCCATTTGCACACTTCATAAAACCCTACATAGGCAAAACTGTTCTTAGCCTTCAAATTCATCGGCATGTCAAGATAAACCAAAGCACACATAGAAACCACAAAATATTTTGTCTGCAGTGGGACTGTATCTGATGTACCCAAGGAGGAGGTGGCCTGAGGCCAGCCCTGGTGCTAAGGTCTACCAAGGAAAACAGTACTTATGGCCGCTAATGAGCAGAGATGGGCATGGAATGGGCATGGGCACTGTCCTGTCTCTGGCACCTCGTCACTGGTGCATCTGCTCCCAATTCTCGCTGTAAACAGAAGAACTACATAGACTGTCAATGAAGTTAAAAAAAAAAAAAAAGAGCATTAAAAAAAACATAAAACACCCCTATTTTCTCCTACACGTCAATCATTCTTCAAGAAATGACAGGGTAAGATTTGCTTTACTATCTATCAGCAATTAGTAAATATTAGTAAAAGAAATTGCTGGTGTCCCCACACGCCACGTGCTGTCCATCAGATCACGAGCAGCACAGAAGTATCGACCCCAGGGGACAGACGGGCAGCCTGCTGGTGGCCAGGCCTGGGAGGGAGATGTCCCCAACCCAACGCAACACGGAAGAATGTCTTCAAGTTGATTAAATATTTATTTTCTTCTTCCCTACGGCAAAAAATACAGAGCTGGGGAAATAATTTACAGAAATGCAAAGATGTTTGAAGTGGTCATAGCTCTTGAGGATACAGGAACTTGCCTGTTAAAGAGGCTGCTCTTTTTTCCCCCCTCAACAATTCAAACAGGCTCGCTGTGTGGAAATGCAGCTTATCTACACTTGAGGAGCAGCGTAAGAGGATTTCGTACACGCTGTTCTTGAAGTAAGCTTCTGCTCAAAAGCAACGATTCCCGAACCATATATACACGCACATATTTGAGATGAAATTTCAACATCAAGTGTTTTTTCCCCTAATAATTGCTCTCACAGGAGAAAGCAGCACTCGCACCCCACCCCAAACACCACCAGGACCTTCATGCAGCAAGGGCAGTCACTCAGTTCCGCGTTACACTGAAGTCTAACTGCAAACACAGAGACCAAAGCTTTGTAGGCGTGATCTCTGCGCGACAACCTTAAGCTCCAGACTTAAACATTTATTCCACAGTGACTGCACCTCAGAAGTCCACTGTGTTGAAAGTTCTTCAGGTCTTTCTTTTCACACACCTGAAGAAACAACACGGAGCTGCTCTAGTAAAGAGATCAGTATAAACACACAGCTAATCTTTTGCTGCTTTCCATCTTCTACACTGTACCAAAACAACCTCAGGCTGTCACTTACCCACACGTGCATTTTCCACGTACACGTACAGATGTGTTTAGCTCCAGCCCAAAACTCAGCCTACAACCTCAGCATCTCCACTGGCCTCCATGCCAAAGGAAGCACACATTCGTTTGCTTGGATTCTGTAACAGTAATTACATTTCATAAAGTAAAGAGCAGCAGTCAGGTCTTCTCTAAACCTCCACCTGAAACCATCTTCCTCCAAGCAAATAACATTAATAATATCACTGTACTTGTTGGCAATCTAATGCATTTAATATTTACTACAGTACATCTATCTACTTCAGTTTTTGCTTCAGTGGAATAGCATTTTGGGGTTAATGTTAAATAAGCCTCACTTTTTTTTCTCTCTCCCCTCCTAACCACCCCCCCCAGCATTACAGTTTATAACGTTGTTGTTATTATTATTACAGGGTAAAATTGTAAATTCTAAGTGAAGGCTCATGTATAAAAGATATTGGCAAGAATAATTGGCTTTTTCAAATAAAAAGAAATCAGCAGTAAACTGTATTAATCAATGATTATTGAATTCTGTGCCCCAGGCTAGTGGCTCCTGTCAACAGTGGTCCTTCAGACCCAGGTTTTCCACTTCAGCTTTAATGAACAAGGTTGAAATCACGCACTGAAATGAAATAACACAGAACTAATCAACTGCCTTTGTTTTTGAAGTCCAAACAATTTCCCTTGCGAACAAAATGAAATAAAACCGCGCATGCTTACAAATTATCTTAGATGAACCAATCCAAGGATGCTGATCTCCCAGTTAGAATATCCTTTTACCTCTGCCAGGAAGTGGAACAGAGTGCAGAAACACAAACAACAAAACATTGAGAAGAATCTCTTAGAATTACTGTTTTATTCTACCCATATGCACCATTTTCTTTAGTGTTCACTGCTACAGCCCTTCATACCTAACCTCCATCAGCAGGACAGCTAATGCTAATGGAGTTACTCATATGCCCAGTGTCTGCAGGACCAAACCTTTGGCTGGCCTACAGCAAGGCACAACCAAGACGATATAAAACCTTGCAAAACCACTGTCAGCTCTACAAATCTGCTTGATGAAATAAATACCAACGGGGAAAAGTGCAATCACTACAGACAGATTTTTGAGAGCTTTGTTTTCCAAGCAGCAGTTATAAATAAACAAACAAATCTCCCCATGCATTTTAAGATGCATGGAAAAAATACATTAAAACCCAAGACCACAATCTCTGAATAAAACAGCTGAACTTGCAGGTGCAAAGGCTATTTGAACTTCACTTCCTCTGCTTCTTCCCCAGACAGCTTCCTATTCATCTTTTTTTTTACCTAGCCTTAAGCTAAGGCATCCCCAGCGGCCTTAGGTCAAGCCTAAAGGCAGGCCCTACACGTCTCGAGCTCCGGAGTGTTCTGTCACATGAAGAACCGATCATCCTCCTGGTCTGCTGAGCAGCAGATACAATCCTGTTTTAATGAGTACGTAAGCAGAAAGAGCAGCTGGCAGTCTTGATACTAGTAACATGCTTTTTAAAAGAAAAATACCACCTGTAGACCATGAGCAGGAGTTTTCCACTTTGCAATAATAAGGGACACGCACACATCTATGCATCCGTTCTTTTTAGTCAGAAGGTGAAAACATATAGCCCTTGCTTGCATGATGGTTTAAACAGCTGCAGATGGGATGTCTTACCTTCCTCCTCTTTGCAGTATGATTTTATGACAAAAATGCAAGAAAAAAAATAATCTTTCTTAAATTGTCAATTCATGGCACTGTGTACTGTAATTTTATTTTTCAAGTACTTCAAAGGACTTCAGGATATGTGAAGAGAAAGGCTTCCAGGCTTGTAATTCAGGAAGGTCACAAAATTTTCACTTTGGAAAAACAAACCAATCGATAAAACAGGGTCACTTGATTGCCCAAGGGGTAGCTGAAAAATTAAAAAACTACTTATATAGGTAAAGGGAAAGAAAGGAGGGGGGGGAGGGGAGAAGGCACCATAGTACACAGCAGACTGAATGCAATACCAAAATGTCAGTTTTCTCATTTAGATCTCATCAGCTAACCTCTCCCTCCATGCTGTGGTCCCCGTTACTACATTAGAATTGCACTTCAAAAATGGACACATTTTCCAGATTACACAAGCTGAAATTAGGGGCCTACAGACAGGTAAACCACTCAGTGGTCTTCTGGGAAGCACTGATCATTTCCAATCACTGCTACAGCAATTGAAAGAACAATTCCGGACAATTCACATAAGTATTACAAGTTTTTAAATATTGCTGGTTTCTCAGATTGTTTTTAAAGCTTAATTTAGCTGTGCATTTAAAACATAAATTTCTACCAACAAAGTATGAACAGTAGCTACAGGAACAATTCTATCTACTTAGAGTAGCAGTTAAAATGAGCAGAACTGATCATGAGTGTTTATTAATTACCTTCTGTACGTTACTTAAAATCAAATTACATTTTTCTCCTTATTTGTACATGGCCCCATATCAGTTAGTGGTAGTTTACATATATCTAAGGCCGTATCATCCGATAATTAATCATAGGACATACTTACCAAGACATCAAAAATTAGAAGACATTTTACCACAAAGAGATCACTAACCCAAACTACCTTTCCTTACCTGCAAATCCACCGACAATTTACTGGTACATAAACCCCTGACATATTGAAGCAATGTACAAATTTGTTCCAGCAATCACTTTCACAGAATTTTAAAAATCATCTTTGTGAAATACTGTAAGAAAGATACAGAGTTTGAGCATTTGCCACATATTAAAGTTACTTTCATGCAGTGGACGAGTACGTTACCTTGGCCTTCTTTTCCATTCACACTGATGTAACCCCCTGAATAATTATGCCAACAGCACTACATTTTCATACAACTCTTAAACCAACAGTTAATAAACGTCTGTTGTTATTTGCGATGAAGAAAACAACCTCCTGTGAATGGCCATGTGGCTCTAAAAAGCCCAATTATCCGTGCAGCACAAAGGACCACCAACCCTGGACTGTAACTAGAACAGCCTTTGAAAGTTTTGCTCAGTCTCTGGAAACAATTTGCGTGACACAATCTGCCCTACAAAATCCACGGCCGATCAGATTCGTTCTAAGAGCCCAAGATGAGAGAAGTAGTGAAAAAACACCAAAGGAAAGAAACTAGAAGGGAGCACCCACGAACAAACCACGAACGCTGAACTACAGCACGCAAATACCAGTTACAAAACGATACCGTTCGGTGCTTTCTCCATCCCCTGTGATACGCCAAGGACCGTGCCGCCCTCCTTTCAGCAGACAAACCTCTCCCTCCCCGCTCGCTCCCACTGCTCGTAGCACAGGCCTGGGTGCTCCCTGCCCACAGGAGTCAGCAAAGACGTCCACGACGACTAGGGATCAGAGGAATGTTATCAAAACACAACAAGTGTTTAAATATACTTCTATTTTTGTAATTGTGTTTAGATTATGCAAAGAAAAATGCAAACAAATCATTAATGCCCAAAGCTCGATAAGACTTCTCTCTTTTTTCCAGGCAGGGTATGGCACAAGTGAACAGCAACAGATTTGGAAGTGCTGGGGATGCCTGTGTAACTCCTCCAGAAATCTTCTGGGAAGCCCTGCTGAAATATGGGTCGAGTTACAGAGAGAGCATTTTAGAGACTACCAAAGCATCGCTAGACTCAGGGATTTCGGAGAGGCCAGTGGTTCCACCGTCTTGCTGCACTCCACTTTGTTTAATTATTGATGGACAGTTATAGCCACCAGCCTGAGCAGCTTCAGTCTCTCCATTTCAGAAGTCACCCCCCTCTCCTTTTAGCCATGAAAGGGGACGCAGCATTTTCATGACAAGCCACGTGAAATCCTCCCAACACCCAACAGAAAATCCGTGTTCCTGTTTTCTGAATTGTAAATACCATTGGACGTATTTAGATTTACTGACAACTGACCTGAGCACTGCTGCTGCTGGCAGCGCTCTGCCGGAGATCCAGGCTCTCTCCCAACTTTCCTTCACAGGTTTCCCATTTCCCCTAAAACAGGCTGTGAGATGCGACATCCCTATCAGTCAGCATGGCAAACACTCCTTTTGATTTCCGAGCCTTCAGTGCTAATACAGCTGGCACCACAGCTCCTGCTGTGGCTCATCCCTTGTTGACCACACAACTTCAACTGAGCTCCTACAAATGGGGCGCAGGTAGCAGGTCATCAGGGCTTTAAATTATTTTCTGCTCTAACCTGCAGAAAGCAAGGGCAAAAAGCTATTATCATGGTATATTTAAAACATGTATTTGTGTACCATTTATTTTTTACTGCATCTATTTGTAATACATTGTCAGTCTTCCTAGTTTGTTTTTTTTTTGTTAAATAGAGATGCTACCAGCTGCCAGTATAGCCACAAGGGGTATTGCTCAGCAGGAGCTTTCCCCTCCAGGAGAGGGACAGTGTTATCAAAATAATGTAGACCTGAGCAGCCATGGAGCTTGTTAAAGACACTCAAAGGGAGCATTTGTGAACAAATTTGAAAACCCAATATACTGAGTTAATACCTCACATGGTATCTGTGTACTTTTGGTTTCACTTTGGGTTTTTTTTTGGTGGTTTCACTCAAACGGTATCTCCCCCAGAGCTGTCTTTAATCGCTCTTTTCTCCTTTCTGCCTTCCACAGTCCTTTCTTCTCCAACCAAAGTTCCCTTTCACAAAATCACACAATAATTGAGGTTGGAAGGGCTGTCTGGAAGTCCCTGCTCAGAGCATGGTCAGCTTTGAAATTGGATCTAACTTAAATAGATAGATCTGGTTCCTTGCAGCCTTGTCCAGTTAAAGTTTGAGCATCTCCAAAGAAACTTCTCGCTGTCCCATAAGCATCTTCCCTTCCACCATCTTTGGCCTCCTCAACTCCACACCCAAGCATGTACGTACAGGTCTTTCAAGCACCAGGGCTAAACCTACAACCCTAATTTTGACACGTGGAAAACCATCTCTGATGGCCTATCCCCAGCTTCAGCTTTATGCAGAAGATATGGTGTCCGTGTGCCTTACACAAGGACTCCAAGTGTTTCACCATGTTTAGCGAGTACAGAACAGGCTGGGTAAATCCAAAGGGTTCACTGCTTCGCCCCTGTGGGGCTGGTGGGATGTCACACCTGCTCCATCACCCTGCCGCTCCCGTTCAGTGCGGCTCTTCCCTCAGCCACCTTTCCAATGATAGTTCTTCTCAAATGTCTCATACCATCTCTTCAAAGCACCCAGGGAAAGCAGAAAAATAAACCCAATTGCTCCCTCCTCTGTCCCACAGCTGCCCATGGTGCTCCCAGTGTCAGCACGGGGACTGAACTGGGAAATGAACTGAACTGCTATGTGTGTGATCTGATTCTACAGCCACTCACCAGAATTTATTTCTGCCATCTGAACTCCGAGGAGATGTTGGTTCATTTATAGCAAGTATTATGCCCATAACCTGCTGTTATGGATTTTCCACTGCACGCTAAAACCCAAGAAACTGCTGCTCCGTATTCTCTACTACGTGCACACACACACCCTACACCCCCCATTAAAAAAGCAAACTGCAAGCTGCAAATGCCAGATTTAAGAATTCCTAGCAAGCCTCAATTTGGCCTCATTTGCATATGCATTCTAACACAGTCATTCATTACCTGATCTCCTCTTTTTCATGAGACCTTGTCTCATTTAATGCCCAGAATAAGTGATTTTAACTACCCAAAAAATTATTCAAGACCTGTATTTCCCCTCACTGCTCAAAGTGTAATTCCACGCCTTAGTTCCCACATGCTATTCAAGCCCTTCTCTCCGGACAGACATTAATTTCTTCCTGTGCTCATCGCTGTAGCATTTGAGAGCTTAGCAAATACTAATTTACTTTCATAGCATACCACTGAAGGAGAAGTACCATTAACCTCATTTCATAGGTGGAGAACTAGAGCACAGAGAGATTATCATCAAAGGTATGCAACAATTTAAAGGTTGCAGCCTGAGATGCCTTACGGCTGGATTTTCAGACGAGTCAGGCTTATCTAATTTTTATATATACAAAATATACACTTCCCTTGGCATGCCAAAGCAACTTGTGCCAGAAATGTGCAAATTCAAGCTCTTGTCAGGGAAACGAGGGATGAGCCCTGCCGGAAGGGTGGTGGGAAGGCGAGGCACGACGCTGCACAGGGACTCGGTGCAGCCTCTGCCACACGCTGAACCCATCACGAGCGCCACGGCAAAAACGAGCAGGTAGTCCTTCATTAAGGGCTCATTAAAGAGAGGCCAAGTTAAGGTTCGACAGACACCCTTAGTTCTACTGCCTTTTAAATTTTGAGTACGTGGCCTCAGAACTGCAATAGTCTTGCACACTGATTTGTGTATTGTTTCCTGGGTTTCAGAGGGAAACTAGAAAATCCTCTGAACAAAATCGGTAGCGTTTAGGTGCCCGGGTCATCAGCAGTCTGCTCGTCACGGACTCCTGTGCCCAGCCACGGCGCTGCCCCGGCTCTTTTCTGCTGAAAAACATCAAACAAAGTTGCCTGGTGATTTCTGCACATACCATGAGGATTACCACATTTGCCTTCTGCAAATACTATCTATGGTAAACAGGTGTTCATATTCATGCTGATGACTAATTACAGCTGCTGGCATGCCCTGCTGAAGAGACACAGCAATCATTCAATAAATGTTTATAATCTCATCAGCAAGGGGCTTATATTGTTGTTTCCATCCTTGTTCCACTAACTGTTTTAAGTTTTCCATTGGAACCGAAGGCCAATATCAAAACTGACATCTCAGTAGTTGCTTTCACCTCTCTCTCTAATCTTAGTTCATAAAACCTGATGTTTCGTTCACTTCACAATATCCAAAGGGAAAAAACAATCGCATCACTGCGTGTTCACGATGTAACTTGACAAAGTCACGATTAAAACAATGAACTTGCACATCATTTTAGGAAGAGGGAAGTCCAGATCTCCCTAAATTTCTTTGTTTGAACCTGAAGATCATATATTCTAGAGATACTAAAATATAAAGCGTGCCAAATTCCCTAAAACATGGAAGGTACAACCTTGTACCAGCAGTCACTATAGGAGGAGAAAGATTACAAATATATTTCTTAGCAGGGACAATCAGGATGTTTAATTATTAAGTAAAGAACAGGACTGGAAAGTAAATGAAAGAAAAGCAGCACAGAAATTGTACACTGCTAATTGCTAGCAGGACAGAGTGTTTACACTTCATGCAAAGAATTATATAACTCAGGTCTCATTATTTCAGTGACTTAAAATAAATAAGCTGGGTTTCCCTCAAGTAAGTCTAAAGCAATGTTTTACCATCCACGCTCTGCGCTGCCCCAGTCGTCTAAGGGCCACTTGTAGAAGAGCCATGGAAGCCCGTTTAAAAAAGTAATCCTATTGCTAACAACCTTAAATTAGCTGTTACATCACTGCTTGGGGCAGGGGGGCGGGGGGGGGGAGGGAAATTTTTGTGGCCCATTTTGTGGATAACAAAAACGTTTCACCAAAACCAGCCCACGCCTGCCTGGCTAGAACGAAGGCGTTGCTGCGGTCCTGCAGGGAGCCCCACAGCCTCGGCTGCCTCACCGACAGACTCTGAGACTGGGTGTCACGCCAGTGCACATCCAACACCACCAATTTAATTATCTTTGTATTTATATAAACAATATAATGCGGGTAAAGCCACTGTCCAAACAGCATAAGTGCCTACAAACACGAGCCCCATCCCAAGATTTACAGGCCTTTAAATAGTATAAAACAGGACAGCAGTAAAATAAGATTTTAATACGTGCATATTTCTTACAGAATTTACACTTGGAAGACCTAAATTTCATGGGATGCTCAAAAGCTGTTAACATTTTTCTTTTTATAACCCATACCTACTGGTTTGCTATCCATAAAATGAGAATAACATGTAATCCTTCTCCATCTCTTGGATTGCTCTAGAAAGGATAGATGCACCACTAACAACCATGACACACAAGACTGTCACCTCCAAAAAGCTCACCAGAAGTCGAGCGACCCTTTGCAAGAGGACAATTGTCATGAAATACAAAACTGAACTTGATGCAATGGTTTAAAAAACCAAACCGGTATCCAACACACACGAAGTGAAAAAGCAACCAAAACAGCATGAGCGCACACCACCTTTATCTAACGCGTGCCTGAATTTTATCCAAACTGGAAAGCGCTATAACTGGCACCTGCACAGGGGACGTGTTAGCCTGGAAGTGGATGCAGAGACAAGAGTCACTTGCTGCCACTTCTGTCTCATTCAGCAATCTCTGAATGGGGAAGCTGATACCGTCTGCCCCAGGAGCGAAGCTCAAATACAGAGTTGCTTTCTTTATCACCGTGCCTGGCTTGCAAACTGACCCTGGGCGGCAGCCCTGTGATGACAGAGGCTCTCGGGACATGGATGTCACATCCCGTTCTGCCGAACTCACGGTGCGGGGTTTACCCAGACCTCAGGGAAAAAAGTGACCTATGGAAAACAGAAATACTGAAGAACTATAATATATTAATGAAAATCTCCAGGGTCCAACAATCATGAAACAGTCCTTAAGGAGAAAGAAGTAAGAAGCTTTAATAAATCTTAGTTATTCAAAAGAAGATTATTTTCATTGTCTTTTCAAGGCCTGCCATATCCTCTGCTCAGGTTACTAAGTCTTTTTTCTTGTAGCCTGCAGCAAATGTATTACCTTTAGCTTCAATGAACGTTGAGATTTTACTGTAGTGGCGTGACAAGATCTGGGATGGGAGGAGAAACACCAGCCCCCCATGCACACACACATCCAATTTAACTGCAGACTAGCAACACACACTCTCTGTAAAAGGAAAAGCAGTTGTCCTGCATTCCTCACCCTTAAGATCAATTAACATCTCTGCAACCCGAGCTAGAGATATTCAATGCCCTTGTCACCACATTACTCATAAAACCACTAACTCTTTTACAACCCCAATCAAATCCATGAGACTGCAGCAAACAAGACCTATTTGTACCAATTTATGAAATGGAGAAAATCTTGACAAGAGTAACGCTGCTACTGACCATGGCATTAAGAAGCCATAAGCATATCACTTTCCGCGGTGTTTTGTCTTAGTGCTATTGCAGGAGCAAGTCTCTTCTATCAATATTTAATACAGCTTCAGAGCACCCAGGGTATGAAATGCAGAGACATTTGTTAGTAAGATTTTGGCCGCTGAAGGAGTTTCTGCACCATAACATTGAGTCGTGTTGGAGAATAACGCCCAAATGGAGGTTTTCTGCTGACATCATCCCAAACAGCATCTCATATATCCAATATTCATTTTAACTAATTATTCCCACATCTCAGTCAACAAAGAGGATGTCTCCAACTTGGTTAGGAATCGAATACCTTACCTTCATTTTCCAATGATGACACAGGAAGAGAGATGGAACCATTAATGGAAAGAAAGGAAAAATCATCACATGCATTTTAGAGACAAATTCAAAGAGGCTGATGTCCTAAAACTAAGGAGCCAGATGATGCTCATACACAAATTGTGGAAGAATTAATAAAGGGAATCACAGAGAAAAACAATACATGACTCTACTGCAGACACACTATGGCAGACGACTTTGTCTATCAGTGTTCTTGTCAAACAACATATACTAGGCCTTGACACAGGATAGAAGAAAATTATTTGTCGGACTGAGTGACGAAATGGAACATTTTAAGGCCAGGGCTATAAAAAAAGGACCTTTTGGGTTAGTGGAAGTTTACTAGAAGAAGTCTTTAAACATTGTTTTTTGGGATCATTCTTTCATATTTTCATTGCCTCAACACAGGAAATAAAAGCTTTAGGCCAATGGACTATGCTGCTGACATCATGTTGGGAGGAACAACAGAAGAAGAAGAACCAGTGAAAGCAGAGTATCCTTCATGAGGAGATGGATGACAGAAACCAGAGACAACATAAATAAGACAAAATTTAACAGTGAGCATTCACAGCAATGCCCTCTGGACCTGCATGGGCAGCTCGTGGCTACTACCTTTTGTGCGACCTGCAAGGTTACAAAATTGGGTGGAACAAACCCAAACCCTTCCAAACATTTTGCAAAAGAAAAGACTCAGCAGTGAATTCAGATTGGGGTGGGGAAAGGAGGGGCTTTGTGTTTGTTTTGGTCAGAGGTGACCAAATCAGGCTGATCCCCAAACCACCCTCCTGCTCAAGACTAGTCTGAAACTCAAAGGTCTTGCCAAAACACCCTGAATTCAGCAAAAGGGCATATGTCATTTTTGGGAGCATTCCAGGCAGCTCTGCTACACAGCATTCCTGACCTTCGCTATCAGTTTTGGTAATAATATAATGAACGTCTTTTTCATGCAAAACCTCATTAAAAGGAACAGGTTGAATGGCAGTGTCGTAAAGCCGCACAAGATAAATATAACGCTTTTTAAAGCGTTTCATGCAGTAAGCACCAACTTGTCTGAGTAGGTTGGGTGGCAATTTCATCACCCATTATGTTCACACTGCAAGTCTCACGAAAATGAGTATGACGCCTGCATTACTAATGTCAATATGTGTTTGTGTGCCAAAATTATTTTTTTAGTTATTCTCGCATTACATAGCACAGACAGAGACTCTCCAGAAAGATAAGAGCACTGATGTTGCATGTCAAAACAAGGATAACCATTTAACTGAATTTCAAATGGATGAAATGTCCAAGCTCTCTGACTCCAGAGTTGGGGTCTCTTTCCTACGCAGGGAGCATCACGCACTACTGCACCTTCCTTTCATCCAGCTGCATCCCAACATCACAACTAACGTGGTCTTCCAGGACAAAGCTTCAGAGGAGTAAAGACAATATACCTAACAGCATGAGCTACAATAACCAGGCACAATCGGGCTGAGGACAAACTAAAGTCACCTTTTTCCTGTGATTCCCAGGGGCCTATTCTATTTTTAACTTTGTTTTCTTTCTGTTTGATCTTTTCGTTATTCTAATGCAGTTTCTGCATTTTTCCATTAATTCTGCCTCCATACAGCACTCTAAGCAATACTACGAGGGAGGCAAAGAGAGTAACAAGCTCATAAAGTGATTGGCTCAGACAATCTTCAAATGCACCGGTTAATTGGATATATAACTCATAAATGACAATGGAAGAGGGATGGATAACAATGAAGGCAGAGGAAACTAAACCTAAAAAAGCTTCAGCTCCATTCAGTTGAATGAACAACAGGTCTTGGATTTCATTAGTTCCGATATCCTGAAAATCATACCAATAAATACAATCTTATTCTCAAGCACTTATTCTTCCAAGCACACGAATGCAGAAGGAATGGCTATTGAAAGCTCTGCAATTGCTCTAAATTTGCACTGTAAACAGCGTAACACCAGACCATAATTAAATTAAATATTAAACATATCATTGTCCCCATTACATGAAATTCAGTTTCAAGAGAGCATTTATAGCAGTACCAGCATGTCATATTTTGTACATGGCTTTAAGTAGCTACCACACCTATCCAACCAAAACAGTGACACGTATAGATAGCATATGGAAAGACCGGACAAAAGCAACACCTGAGGAGCAATGGTGTTTGATGTGGTATCTCTGTAGAGACTCCACATCTCAAATCCCCTGTGACAAGTTTGGTGTAGGTAACTGTGAGAAGTTGCAAACTCCTCGTGCATCCAACTCCATAGGACTGAGCGCTGTTCTGACCGTTCTGACTGAGTAGTATGACCACTGATGTAAACACCGCTTCAAAATCCGACACACATCCATCCTGCCTGAAATACTTATGACCTCCACAGGCTGAAGTGTGTACTATATTTTCTAAGTAGAATAAGAGGAAAAACCTATTAGGTATTTGGCTTAATCTTAGTGCCTTACATTAAGTCAAGAGTTAATAATTTATTAATCAGCATTCAAGAAATCCTTATTGCATGTGACAGTTTTTGGAAGGGTTTTGCTTTCTTATTTAAAAGACCTTCAACAACAACAATCAGCTAGGGAAATATTTTGACATACTGCTTTGACACATTCCTTTGATTTACATATTAAAGCAAGAAAAAGTTATGTGCTTTCACCAACATGTATCATTTTCACATTTTTCAGCACTAAGTCAATTTCAAATTTTTAGTTCTTGTGTAGGAGATTTTATGTCAATATGTTACCTGATACAACTGCATTTCCCCCCAAATAGGCCTTTTTCTTGTAAGAACTCCGTCTTAACAACATAGGTAAATTAATAGGATTATCAGGTAAATTATAAGATTATCACAGTAAATTTTCTTGAAAATGGAAAGAGATCAAGACTGTATTCAAGAGAAACCCAGTAAACAACCAAACACCCTACATTAATTTACTTTTGGAGATAAGCAAGCATGGTGTGCTGGGAGAAAACCAAGAGGAAAATCTCTTGCTTCCTAATTTCCCACAGGATAGCAGTACTCTGGTGCTGTAAGGCACAACCACATTCCTCATTTTGTCTTAAAACAAATGTAAGGTTCTTACAATTTATTTCAGCAAAGTGGAAATGAAGCCAAATGATGCAAAAAGATACCGACAGCCACCCACGTAGTACGGAACAACAACAAAAGTGCATCAAACTTCAGCTGCTCAACAAAAGGCGCAGCTTCACTGCAAAGCTCCCAAACCACCGGTCAGAACAGCAGAAACCTTTTAAAAAGGTAATTTATGTGCATGACTGGTTATACTGCCAACACCTCGCCCTGACAGCACTGCACAATCCCCCGGGGCAGAGGCTGGGGGCAGTTTCCCTCCCACCATCCTTGCAGGCACCTCTGGGCACATCCCTGCCTCTGGGAGATGGCCAAGGCAGACCGGCAGCTCCGAAGCCCGACAGGTACAGGGGACAAACCCAAATGGGCTGCAGGGAACAGCGTGCATTTTGCACAGGGACTTCCAAGCAGGTGGTTTATTTTGTTTTCGGGCTAGCTGCTGCTGTCACGTGAGCGCGAGCAACCAAACCCCACCACTTGAGCGGTCCTGGACCTGCGGGGAGGAAGCAACCCACTTGAGATACTCGCTACTGAAAAGACAGTGTCACAGCAGAGCCTCAGAGGGACTGACTCTCCCTCGGCAACAAACATTAATCATCAACTCCAACTTATAAATGAGTGATCGCTGCTGCCTTTATAGTGCTTTAAAAATATCCACGCAGCTTTCCGAAGGCACTCTACAAGGGCTACCGCCACCTTACCGCTTCCCAACACAAAGTGTTTCAACAAAAGGTTTCCAGCATTCAGACTCAATTACCTGGACCTGAAACCTTACCAGGGATTGCAGGCAGACCCCGCTCACTTTGAGAGTGGCCGTGCCACTTCAGCTGCTCTGTATTGTTCAGCAGCAGCCACAGCCAGATAAAGCCCTAACAGGAACCAATGTTTTAATGCTTGCACGAGGCTCAGGTTCTAGCAAACAAGGAATATCGTTTGCGTTTTGGGGGGGTTAGGGTTTTTTAAAATCTGAAAAGCATAGCATTTATCACAGTAAAAGGAAAATGAGGTTGTGCAAAATACTTACTTCGAAAATGCTCTGAGGCATAATAGTAGACATCCTCGTAGCCCTCGTGGTAATCCTCCTCTGGACGGTACTTTTTGCCTTTTCTTCTTCTCGATCTTCTTATCTGCTTGACAAAGCCCAAGAAGCGCTCCATCTCCTTCCTCAGCAGCACCAGCCAGCAGCCCCCTTCACCCTCTGCCTCACAAAGAGCTGTCCCAGCATGAATCAACTGCAAGCACCAGAGCAAAGCTGCAGCCTCCGACCAGCCGCTCCTGTACCATTAAAAAACCCCTCCCTTACCTCAGCTGTGACCAGAACACATCTTGTTTTCCCTTTTAAAAAAAAAAAAAAAAAAGGAGAGGGGACGACTTTATCAAATCTACTGACTGGAATATTTCTACATGAAAAGAGACAAAGGAGGAAAACACTGAAGCGAAAGGAGAAAAGTCAGGGGTTCGAGAGGGTACTACACAGCGGAGGACAAAGTTGCAGAGACCTGCCTGCCAGCGAGGGGAAGCCCAGCACTGAAAGCCCCCTATCCTGTGTCTCCATCATTTGAAGAGGGGCTGGGAGGCGGGGAGAGATGTTAGTCAATGGACTGAACCATATCTCAAGGTAAAACAGGTTTTTATTCGCCAGTGAAATGCCTTCCGCATATTTACCCGGGCACAGGCACAGCAGCCCGTTTGATTTCATTTGTTGTACGAAGAGGAAACACGCCGATCCATCTCTGGCATCACATATGCTGGATGAATAAATAGCAAAGTGGTTTAATCCATACACACAGCCCACTCACCGGCAAGTGTGTGCTGAATGTGTTAATTGGAGCAGCAGGGAGAAAGCTCGGCAGCTGTTAAAAAATGACACATATACCCACTGGGCATTAGTGTATTCTAATCACTGCTGGATCTAAACACTAAAAGGCACTCCGCAGGCAGGTCTCCTATAGAGCTGGCCAGGCTGTATGGCAATAGGCAAACAAAGGAAGCGACATCACAAGCGTACCACGACGATGCGCGTTTAAAATCCCAGCAGAGTTCTAAAAACTTTAAGGTACGGCAGACTATCCTTTGCACAGGATGACAGGAACAAAAATCCTGTCTCTCTCCTTTTGCGGCGTGCCTGAATCCCACACGCATTCCCTAAGATAAGGCTGGAATTTCATTCGTGTTTCTGATGAAGTTTCCCTCTCGCACAAGAACAAAAGCAGCGTCTGCTCGAATCCTATCACATTGACATCTGCCACGGGTTTTTTTTGTAACCGCGCCTCTGCAAGCCACGTGAGGTCTCTAGTCCAGCAGGACCTCTCCTGTCTGCTGGCACGAGTCTGGGATCAATTGGTCACCTCAGTCAAACCACGTGCTGAACAGGGTCACCTACACCCATACTCGCAGGAGATACCATCTTGCACCCATGAGCATGAGGAAGCCAGAGCACCTCCCTGCAAAACAGATTTTACAGGATCATCACCTAGAAAATGAAGAGCACGCAGAGGTGGGATTAGTTTCTGGTGATGCAGACGTTTCAGTGAGTCATTATTTTGCAAAGAGCAAACCAGGGCAGGTTTTAAAAGAAGGAAAGGAAAAGCCAGGACTGCAATTTATCAGCAGAAGTAGGCAGAGATTGATCAGAATAGAGTTGGGGTTTTCTAGTTTGGAAACATGTACAAGTTACTAGTAGAGGTGTGCCAGACCTGCTGTCTGAGGGTCCTAAAACAAACACACGCTGAAGGCAGGCACTGGAACTCTCTTGGGCTTGTTCCAGCTTCCCAGGTATTTAAAAACAATATGGTCATGAAACCACACCCATTTTATCCATAAAAGCTCAAAACCCCCTGGATGCACCTACCAAGCTTCCCACAGGAACGCAGACTCATCCTCCTTGACCTTACCAGCCCCTGCTTTTCCACTGTGAAAATGCAGCCTCTGTCGCTAGCTGATGAACACCCCCAGGGCACTACCAGAATTATTTTTAGTGTCACTCCTATAAGGAGGTTGTGTTTTATTACAAGTCTGTTTTTATCGCACAGCTTTCAGCTTTCAAAGGGTAAAGACCTTAAAGGAATATTACAGGCATGTTCCCAAAAATAAAATAGCCAGTAAAACTTTTTATATGGATCTTTAGGAAGGAATCACTGTATGTTCTGAAGGTTTCAGTTCACGTGTCTATTCTGTGCCCTGTCACCAAGCAGCAAAAACATCACACTATTAGCATGAAACATGAACACCAAACAAAGACTTAGCCTACAGCAGAGGCAGCACTCTCTTTCCAGAGAGCAAAATGTTGTTTTGATGCTATATTCGTTCCTGCAGAGTGCTCTCCCCAACAGATGTGCAAAAAGTTATTTGGTGGTGTCAGAAACATTCATCTTGAAGACAGAAGTCTTGCAGCCATCACTGTTCCCTAAAGTTAAACTGTAAAGTTCAATTCCAAATGACACAGCTCTTTTTTAAAAAGGAGAAAATGCAAAACTTTCTCACATTTAAGCTATCTTCTGAATGAGAGCTGAAAACTGAAATTGAGCAGACACTTGATTTTCATCAAGTAAATACACCCTTCTCCAGCACTGCTGCTGCTAAACACACTGCTACTGCAGCAGAAGCTTCTGCTTGAGAAGCAGCATCCTGGTCCTCAGCACACCCTGGGGAGACTTCAGTCCTTTCCGTAACGAGACCAACACAGTAAATAAGCAGACAAGGGAGCAACCAAATGATCTCAGCTAGCACAGGAAGCACCAGCTGTAGTATGCTGACTGCCTGATCATTTTCTAGGAAGAACCAATCTAAATTTGGGCGAATTTTGAGCTTTGGAAAGCGTGTCATTACCTTGTGCAAGGGACCTTCCCTTCTCTTCCCTGTGATCATGAAGTGCATCACCCAGGTGCATCACATACATGATACACGTACAACTAATTTAGTAAAGCAGGAAAAACGCATTAAACTATTATTGATTAGTGCTTGAAGTAATGGCTCCCACCTATCTTGTATATAAAGCATGAAGGGGTTGAAAGGGAGCACTAGCACTCCTCAGATAAGCATGGGGAGTTCATAAAATCATAGAATGGTTTAGGTTGGAAGGGACATCAAAGATCATCTAGTTCCAACCCCCCTGCCATGGGCAGGGACACCCTTCACTGGACCAGGCTGCCCAAAGCCCCATCCAGCCTGGCCTTGAACACTGCCAGGGATGGGGCCTCCCCAGCTTCTCTGGGCAACCTGTTCCAGTGCCTCACCACCCCCCCAGTCAAAAATTTCTTCCTTCTAAGCTAAATCTACCCTCTTTTAGTATAAAATCATTATTCATTGTCCTATAGGTATATGCTCTTGTAAACAGTTCCTCTCCAGTTTTCTTGTAGGCCCTCTTTAGCTACTGGGAGGCTGCAATTAGGTCTCCCCAGAGCCTTCTCTTCGTCAGGCTGAACAAGCCCAACTCTCTCAGCCTGTCCTCATAGGAGAGGTGCTCCAGCCCTTGGATCATCTTTGTGGCCCTCCTCTGGACTCACTCCAACAGCTCCATATCCTTCTTATATTGGGGACCCCAGAGCTGGATGCAGTACTCCAGGTGGGGTCTCACAACAGCAGAGTAGAGCGGCAAAATCACCTCCCTTGACCTGCTGGTCATGTTGGTTTTGATGCAGCTCAGCACACAGTTGGCTTTCTGGGCTGCAAGCACGCACTGCCGGCTCACATTGAGCTTCTTGTCCACCAATACCCCCAAATCCTTCTCCTCAGGGCTGCTCTCAATCCATTCTTCACCCGCCCTGTAGTTGTGCTTGGGATTGCCCCAAACCATGTGCAGGACCTTGCACTTGGTCTTGTTGAACTTCATGTGGTTCACATGGGCCCACCTCTCCAGAGCTCTTGATCTTCACTGCATCCCACCGACTCCTACTGTCTACAAAGACAGGCTCCATCTCCTACACTGAAGGTGCAGAAGCAGGTGTTGCCCACAGTTTCTAACACACAAGCTGACAGTCTTGCCAGCACATAAATTATAAACCTGTTTCCTTTCGCATGAATGTAAAAGCAGAGACAAACCATTTCAGCTCTTCTTTTTTTTTTTTAAACCTAGAACAAGCTGAGCTTTTGATATTTTGGTATTCAGGGCTATTTAAAGAGAAGGAAATACCTTAACTGAGGGCAGTGTTGTTATATATTAATAGGAGTTAGAGTATTAAGTGTTTTACTATCCCAGAAAGATTTCTGAACAAAATTTATGTTTCATATGCATTACACACTACTACCTCTACTGCTTTGCTGAGAACACTGGAGACATTCATTAGCTACTCTTCACGCCATACCTGTAAATATTTTATCATAGTCCTACTTTCAAAGGTATAAGCAGAGAATTCAGTTTCACAAACACAGTTTACTGTAGTTTAAAAAAAAAAAAAAGCCAGACAGCTAACTACCGCATTCCCCTTTGCTCAGGATTCACCCTTCTGCAGCTTCTTGTGGTGAACAACTCATTCCTTCACGGAAATGAACACAGCTCTTGAAACCTTTTGCTTGAAAAGGAATAAAAAAGCAGAGAAATAATGGACACATACCACAGCTCCAGAACGGTGTGTTATTTTTATGGGAGGGGCAGAGAAAGAAAGAAACAGTGCCTTTCAAATTTTTTAAATATCAGAGATGACAATGAGTTTCACCCCTTAACAACAAAGCGAATACGATAATTATGTCCAGAGGCATAAAATTAGGTGTTGGCTGATATTCTGAAGCTCTCTCTGAACTGAAATTTGGAGAATCAATTTTGTGGTGTTATAGTGCTACAATAAAAGTTGCAACGTAAATATGTCTGAAGCTCTTTGGCTCATCCCTTCTCCATGAATCCGCCTACTCCAGTCAAAGCAAGTGCTCTATTGCCATTTCCAAGGTGGCTTCCCTAGAAGCCGTGAGGATTGCCATGCTGTCTTCAGCATGATTTGCATAATATAAATTTTGCCAAGTGACACCAGCTGGATAATATTCACATTCCACATTCTGATAACTGATTTGTTTAAGCTAAGAAGCAGCTCTATCAAACTGGATCTGTCCCAGGTCAGTGACTTACTGGAAAAGACTTCATGGCAGTACTAAAACAAATCCACCATTAAGACAACGTCCTTTTCAAATAGCTAAGATGAGGCATAAATGCTTTTGCAGCCATGGCTAATTCTCTAGAAGATAGATGTCAGCATTTAAGCTTTAACCTGTCTTTGTACCCATAGCAAAGCTTAGGTGTCTCATCATGTAAAATACCCACATTCAACGTTTTACTTGCACAAAGTCAGCTATGCAGTTATCAAGGTAAGCTTTCACAGGTGACACAACTATTTTCTACTGCACTTCTTCCAGTATTTCGGTAAAGCAGTAGGAAAAACATTTTGGTATCCAAGGATAAGCTGCTAATGTAGTAAATATTTAATAAGGATTTCCATTTGAGTGGGGTTGCAAACATGACGCTTTGAAACCAGAGCCTGTATATGAAGCAAGCCTCTCCAACGTTCTATATCATAAATACAGAATGGGAGCAGCAACAAATACTAACAGTTCTAAGCAGGTATTCTGCATCCTGTTCATCAGCATGCTTGTGTTTATAAAGGAATCAAAACATTTTAGATGGGAGAACCCTCCCATGTCTCCCTCTGCTTCTCTGGGCAGCCCCTAAAAGCCTTCTACTGGGGGAAGGAACACTCCCACTGGAGGCAACCACGCAAGAGAGCACACAACGGCCGCCGCAGAGACCCACCTCTTTCAGGTTGCTCTCTCGGAAAAAAATCCACAAAATTATAAATGCACAATATAAAAATTATGCTGAATATAAACAGTTCTTGGAGATTGGCTGAAGAGAAAAAATGGTTCTTTTCCCTCCTCCCTCGAGCCCCTAGCCATAAAGACACAGCAAACCTCAAAAGGGAAGAACGGACTGTTTCTTCTCTGGCTCTCTTTCAACTGAGGGATGTCTTTGATAATCTGCTGTCGTTGCTTCTGGAGACCAGTAATAACAGATAAAGGAAGTATTCCCCTTATTTATCTTACAGTACCATCCTGCCTGACCTTCTAGTTTATCAAGAGCAGATGTTTGTTTACAAGCCATAATTGCTCATGTTAGAGCTGCAATTTTCCACTCAAAATTTGCCCTAAAAATCTTGGTGTAAAACATGAGCTTATCTATCTGAAAACTATCAAATGCCTGTAATTTGCAATCTCTTAAGCACTGTAAGAACATATGGTCCGTATATGCAGAAGCAGTGTTGTGCACAAAGTCACTATGGCGTGTGAGGAGAAACGAGCAGCTCCCTGGGGTACCACAGTACCACCTGAAACCCCTCTGTCTGCAGCAAACTTCTGAACACAAGTTCCTAAGGACGCCTGGACAGACCATCGAAAGCATGGGACACGCTGAATGCTACAGCGCACTCCTCTCTCATTTAACAACAGGAAAAAAATAACACCGAATAACCAGTGCACTACCCCTGGAATAGTGCTGCATGAGAACTGGATGGTGATAAAATACTGTTCATGTACAACTGTTATCTTTAAGACCTGATACTTTTTATATACTGTTAAATTATCAGTTTGATCTGATTTTAATGCATTACACTGTTTCACAAGCCATTCATACACTGTTGTTACTCATTGCTCACACACCGTCACAGACCACTGTTTCCTTCTGCTTCTGAATTAAAGAATGCAGATTTAAGAGCCAGAGTTCAGCTTTTCTGTCACCTAGTTGTAAATTAACTGGCAAATATTTTCTTTCTTTCTTTTTTTTTTTTTTTTGCAAGTGAACACATGCATTTTCAAGAGAGACTTGCAACTGGCAGGAACTACTTGGAGGAGTCCTTTATTGTGTTTTATCATATATATTTCGTATTAACATTCCCAATGGTTTTGCTTTTTGCAACGTTTTCTCACATATAGCGCGCACACAAAACGGTGAATGCCAATGCAGTGAATGAGGATAAAGTAGAACACAAAGGACAGAGGAAGAGGCTACATTCATTTAGAGGGAACTGGGGGGCTGCTTGTGGGTTTAATACAAGAACACTGCCTCTTGTATATGGAGAATGCCGAGAAATCTTTGTAGCACTGTTTTAAAAGGGTCACTTGTCAAGTTGAATTTCATGCAGAATGTATGCTTCAGGGAAAAGAAGCTTTTTTTTTTTCCCCTTCAATTCAGCTGAAACAGTTTGCGTACATTCTATTTTTCTTCTCTTTCTAGCCTATTTGGCTTTAAATAAGTGACTAATTTGAATACACGAATATGCACAAATAAATGTTAACTTGACCACCACCAAAGAAATCCAGCTTAGGTAAAATCAAATACAAAGAAGTTTGAGTTTGCTTCACATTTTGTGACACCAATAATCATTCTACAAGAAAAGCCAACCAGAGTACTACTCTAACCATACTTAAAACCCCTCAAGGGCTGAAGAAGTAGACTGATACTTTAAAATACTAAAACTAGAACATAATTCTTTGAGAAGTCTGAATTAAAGGTGTTTTCATCTTTCTGAAGAAACGTAGCAAATGGCTAGAGGGAACACTACCAACGTTTTGCATACTGTGTCTGTTTTACGGACAAAGTAGATCTCAAATCAACTATGAAATACATACGGAGAAGTGGTTTGAAATACGGATACGGTTTTTGCTCCTCACTGAGTAAAAAACGTATTTCCCTCATTTTCCTGCACTTTTCAATTCTAACCATAATTAAAATGTACATAGAGCACTGGGAAGAAAGAAAAAATAATTAATTAAATAACATTACAGCTCACTGGAACAAAAATACCTAGCAAATACATTAAATGAAGTTCTTATACAAAAGCATGAAACTATTTTCTTAGGCTGCGTACCACAGACTACAAGAGCTGTAGGGTACCATCAAACAAGGTTGAGGTAGGAGGGATTTCACAGTTAATTGACAGTGGAAGACCTGAATGTGATGCGTGAGATTTAAGGTAGGCTACAGGAGAATCCATCGCTGGACATCTCCCCATGTAAAAGTTTATGCAAGAGACTTTTTACTACGTGACATTAAATGGATTTAGGGTTGGTTTTTTTACCTTATGAGATTAGCAATAATGGTCATGGAAAAGCCTCCCATAGATGCATCCTATCCTAGTCACTGAGACTCTCCCACCATCTGTGGCCACAACCTCACTGAGCAGCGAGCTTGAAGTATACACGCATGCACACACACTCCCATAGATTATCCCACCCTACTCCCGTGGGCGTAAAGAGGTTTCATCTTAAAACACAAAGGACCGGCACGATATGGAACACTAGAAAGAAGCACCCTCCGTGTGCCATTTCGTATAAATCCTCCTCTCGGCCCATCCTCTGCCTGATATCAATTCTCTGTATCAGAGATAGCATGTGAAAGACTGTGATTTACGAACTCTTTGGTGCAGCGGAAGGTCTGCACTCCCCAGCAGCACCAGGGTGGGTGCTCCACCCCTTCCCTTGCTGATGCTTAGTAACAGCAACCATTTGGGAGCAGTGAAAGAACGGGAGAGAAATCTGGTGGGGAAGGCTGCAACCAGGGAACTGGAGCAATGGAAAAGCCCCTCCGGGAAGAAACACAGGCATCCAGAAAGTGGTTTGTATCCTGAGCCCAGTATGTTTTATCAGTGTCGAGATACGGTGGATAAACAGGAAGATTTTATTGCAGGTGAGCTCTAACAAGAAGAAAATTCTGCTCAACAGTCAGGAAAAGACAACTACAGACAAATTCTCCATTATGATCATGTGAATTTATGACTGAAGACTATGTAAATATATATGCAAATTAAACTAACCATCTGGAGTCCCCTGCCCTAGAGGCACAGGCCAACATGATGGCAACGAAGAATCCAGTAGTTCAGACGGATTAACCCTTCTCCTTCTCTCCAAATGCCCTCCACACCCAGTTGTTCCCTTTTTAAATCCCTGTCGTCCTAGCACAATCTGAAGCCGCAAAGCATACCAAGTGAAAAGAACGCGAGACTTGAAAGGCAAAAGGACAACTTCACATGTAACCTCACATTAACGAGGCCTGACTATTACATGTCCACAGAACTGAAGGATCACGGTTCCCATCCACAAGCCCTCGGTACTATAGCAAGGCCCATTGAACATTAGTGTGGTACTTCATCTCCCTCGTGCCAACCAGCAGTTTGGGAAATGAGAGCTGCTGACACCTCTTTATGGATGAGGTTTGACTTCCCTTCCTTCCCCATCCCAAGGGCACAGGGCAGGGTCTGCAGTTCAGATTGTAATTTGTTTCCTGGCACAAATCTACCCTCTTCCATTCAGGAAAAAAGAAAAGAGAAAATCTGCTTTACGCTGTTGTGATGTGGTTAACAAAGAAAATAAAGACAAAGAAAATACATCGATTTCAAAAGTGTCTGCTCTGTTCTCCTCCACGAGAGCAGAGTTCCTGGTTTTGACTGTTAAGAGGCAAATCACAGGAAAAACATGCATTACACACTGGCCTTGTGAAGCTCATCCACTTCCGTCATGAGTTTTGCCATCTTCTGCTGCAAATTCACTCTTAATGATAACATACAATTGTGCGACTGAACAGAAAGTGATCGTTTGTTCAGTGTTGCACTCCTCACAGGGTAATGATACAGGGTAGAACAAACACTTGTATTTTCGTTTGTAAAAGACTGTGAGATCACTGACCTTAGGAGACACTCTAGAAGCCACAAGATAAATGAGGTTTCTTCTCTTCGAAAGTTGATAGTTCCCAAACAAAAGATTACTTTGAATTTACATCCCGTGGCATTTAGCAGAGACAAAATAACCAGAAGTTTGACTTTTCAAACTTCCCTTTGATGATGCTTTGTACTTCAGGATTTCCTTCACTCCTCTCTTGTGGCTCTCCACGTCTTAGTAAATGCAAATGTTTATCAAGGTGTTCTCGGGAAGCCATCCCTAATGCACCCGCTTTATTCCCTTGTGTAACACACATTTTCATTCTCATGCTCTCATCCCTGTTGGCCTCAACCAGATACACATCTTCAGGTGTTGTTTCTTTCTTCACCAGGTTATATTGCAGGAATCTGCTACTGCAACTACTGGAGGTTTTGCTCCCTGTGATATATTTGGACACCAGAGTCAAGAATGTGCATATCAAGAAAGACACAGCATTCCTCTTGTTAATTATGAAAGACACAGAAGATTAACATGCTTCTCAAAAAGCAAGTTCTGTATTTCCTAACACATGCATGGAGTGGCAGAGCTTGTAACTAATCACTTCAAGATTCAAGAGACTAAGAGACTCAGTTTTCACCAACACTAATCAAAAGATAAAAGAAAAAATTAAGGAAATTTTACATGAGATTTATTTTTTTCAGTCACTGTACAAATCTGACACAGCTAATTTCACTAACCTACAGAGTTCTGTAACTTACTACAGATATTCCAGCTGAGAAGCGTTTTCACTGTTTTAGATCACAGAATCCTAGAATCATAGAATGGTTCGGGTTGGAAGGGACCACAAGGATCATCTAGTTCCAACCCCCCTACCATGGGCAGGGACACCCTACACTAGACCAGGTTGCCCAAAGCCCCATCCAACCTGGTCTTGAACACTGCCAGGGAGGGGGCAGCCACAGGTTCTCTGGGCAACCTGTTCCAGTGCCTCACCACCCTCACAGGAAATAATTTCTTCCTAATGTCCAATCTAAATCCCCCCTCTTTTAGTTTAAACCCATTACCCCTTGTCCCGGCACTGCACTCCCTGATAAACAGCCCCTCTCCAGCTTTCCTGTAGGTCCCCTTTAGGTACTGGAAGGACGCAATTAGGTCTCACCAGAGCATTCTCTTCTCCAGGCTGAACAAGCCCAACTCCCTCAGCCTGTCCTCGTAGGAGAGGTGCTCCAGCCCTCTGATCAACTTTGTGGCCCTCCTCTGGACTTGCTCCAGCAGCTCCATGTCTTTCCTGTATTGGGGACCCCAGAGGTGGATGCAGTACTCCAGGTGAGGGTCTCACANCCCACCTCTCTAGCCTGTCAAGTTCCCTCTGGATGACATCCCTTTCCTCCAGCGTGTCAATTGCCCCACACAGCTTGGTCTCGTCGGAAAACTTGCTGAGGGTGCACTTGATCCCATCTTCCCTGTTGCTGACAAAGATGTTAAACAGTGCCGGTCCCAGTACCGTCCCCTGAGTGACACCACTCATCACCGATGTCCACTTGGACATCGAGCCATTGACCACAACTCTCTGAGTGTGGCCATCCAGCCAATTCCTTGTCCATCCGTCAAATCCATGTCTCTCCAGTTTAGAGACACAGATGTCGTGCGGGACAGCGTAAAATGCTTCGCACAAGTCCAGGCAAATGATGTCTGTTGCCCTTCCCTTGTCCACTGAAGATGCGACCCCATTGTAGAAGGCCACCAAATTCGTCAGGCACAACTTGCCCTTCGTGAAACCGTGTTGACTGTTGTCAATCACCTCCTTACTTTCCATGTGCCTGAGTATAGTTTCCAGGAAGATCTGCTCCATGATCTTGCCTGTCACGGAGGTGAGGCTGACTGGCCTACAGTTCCCTGGGTCTTTCTTCTTTTCCTTTTTGAAAATGGGGGTTATGTTTCCCCTTTTCCAGTCAGTGGGAACTTCACCGGACTGCCATGACTTCTCAAATACGATGGACAATGGTTTGGCCACTTCATCCGCCAGTTCCCTCAGGACCTGTGGATGCCACTCATCAGGTCCCAGGGACTTGTGCACCTTCAGGTTCCTTAGGTATTCTCGAACCTGATCTTCTCCTACAGCGGGAGGTTTTACAGTCTCCCAGTCCCTGCATTCACCTTCCATGACTTGGCCAGTGTGGCTAGATCCCCTGCCAGTGAAGACTGAGGCAAAGAAGTCATTGAGTACCTCAGCCTTGTCCATATCCAATACTCAGTATATATCCATAGACAACATTCTATAAGATGAAAATTCAGACTGGATGTGTATTTTACAAGATGACTTGTTAGATGTTTGTGTTTTGATTACACAACCATTACAATTTTGCTCAGAAGCACTAAAGCAACTCTGTAGAGAGGCTCATGCATTCTCCCTGGTTTTACACCATATTGTGCAGAGTATCACATGGTATTGACTGCCATTTGAGATTCATTAATAAAATATTTCAGAATTTGCAATTCTTCTTTCTCCTTAAAAATCTTAGGTCTGAGTTTAACTCCTTAAAAAAAGGTGTTTCAGGTATTTACAATCTACTGTCTTACTCTCTACTCTTGAAATTGGCTTGCCCGTAAATTATTCTATGCACTACCTATTCAGGTGGAGATGACTGCCCTGTGTACTTCTGTAATATAGGATCTCAAGAGCTTAACCTCACGTGCTGTCCCACTGAGCTGAACACGATGCCCAGTGGTAGTAAGTTGCTGCATCAGATACTCACATCTGCATTAGCATTGCCACATCCTATCTTCAGATGCAGTTGTGCCACAAGTTTTGCTTTACTTAAGAAAAATATAAGTGAAATGAAAATAATCTCACACTGGTTTCAAGAAGGAAAAAAAAAAAGTGAACTTTTTCATTGGACCTAAAGATCACATTCTGGAAGTTGAGGGTGATAGCTTGACATTTCATTTTCCAAGAAGTCTAAACAACCACAATAAATTTACAAATGTAGACATGCCGCGCTGTTAAATTTCATTTCACGCTCAGTAAGCAAATATTACCAAACTGTAAGTACTGTCATCCTCTGTCTTTTTAGTTAGAAATCTTGTAGCCAATAAAGGTTTGACCTTGAAATATTTCACAGATGGATGAAGTCACTTAATTTGCTAGTCACTTTGTTACAGATTTTGCAGAATTGCAAAGTTAGGTCACATTTACTCTAATTTCACTTTACAATAACTTTACAAACTGCATCATCAGTAAGAGTCACTAAAAGTGCATTAATGAACCATGTGTCTGAACTGTCATGAAAAACTCAGTTTTGAAATGAAAAATGCTGAGATAATACAGAAGCTAATTTTCTCTAGATTTGGTACTCCTAGAATTATTTTTAGTGCCAAAACACAGTAAGTAAACCCGCACGCTATTTTTGTGGAGATTCTAATGCACTGACGAAACTACTAGAAGTTTTCTTTTTATGAAATCAGTGGAAATAAACAGCCTTGTGTGAAGGGATGACTAAGTGTTACAGTATGCAGATGTAAAATTCTGTTCATCAGTTTTTTTAACATGGGCTGAGTTTGACAGTGATGTGTATTTTAAAGGGAAAATTAAAGGAAAAACTCCAACACTGTTTACTCGAGGGATAGCAATTATTTTCTAATACTCCTACTGCATTTGATACACCGCACTAGGGTCGCTATACAAAACAAATACCAAATATATACAACTGCTACCTTTTTAATGATTTAGTTAGATTAAAAAAAAAATCCTGTTCAGTTACAAGACATCATAACTCATTATCACTTCGAATCTCAGTGAAGATGTTAAATCACATTTTTTTTCAAAGAATCAAAATTCATTTTAGTTTAATTGTGAAATAAGAAGACTAATTGAATAAGAATGGCGAAACTCTGAAAATCAGTTAGGATCTCTAATGAGTTGTAAACTACTGTAAACAAACAAGGAAGTTGAAAAATAAGCATTGTACATCTTCCAAGAAAAAAAAGAAAACAAAAAGCAAATAGAACTTAATTTGAAGTACCGCTTGGTTGCTTCTAGGACTGTTCTTTTTTTATCCCAGATGATGGGATCCCTTGCGATGGGATCGAATGATCCCTTGGAGAAGATCCACCAACTTCACCCACCAACACATATCCCAGTAACTGATTCCCCACAGGACATACAGCTACTCTGAAATCAGAAGGACTTTCAGACAATAAAATTAAGCTCCGTTCTACCCATGCCTGGACACAGTCTCTCTCACACTTTCTTTCCCTCCTGCCTCTGTTGTCATGTGGAGAAACCCACTGGAAAACCACTGCCCAGCATATTGACTCATGCTGCCATTTATTCCCACAGTCATGGCTTCCATCTAAGTTGTCCATGGTCTGATTTTAGATGTCCAACGCAAAATATTTGGACCAGTCTCTGTGTCAGAGATAAAAATAATAATTTAAAATTTCTGTTTTGGTTACTGTTACCTTTAAAAATTAGTTCTCTGAACACCCATCTATTGAGGCCAACGGGAGAAACTGTCATCGACTTTCAAGGAGTCTTTTTGTCAGAGCCTGAATTCAAGCTTTAGGGGTTCCCTACAACACCTAAAGGAAATCACACATGTGGAAGGGCAGATGGGGGAAGACCCTTTATTTTGGTTACATTCTTGATGTCATCAACTGTTACACACGACCACAGAATCCAAAAGCCAAGACTTGGCAGGTAATGGCAAAAAAAAAAGCGCCTGCAAGAATTGGGGTGAGAGAAAGCACTTGCAGATCTGGCTTTAAAAAGTGACGTCTCTTTAATACCATGTATCTGCATTACAGAGCTGACAGCTGTCACAGTGCCATTTTTTTGTAAGAAGAACTTAAGAATGGAGGAATTTCTGTCACTAATTTTGGAAAAGGACTGACCATCAGACTAGTCTATACTCCTTTACAGTATGTACGCTACTTGGGCTAAAATCAAGTCTTATATGAATGCATGCAGTAATAATTTATGAGCACTTCTGTCTTTTATTTTACCTAGTGTATTTAATAACCTCTTGAAGGAAAGATAAAAAAATATGAGTCACATTTAATTTTAGCAAGTGAGAATTTAAATTCAATTTAATAAGCTGGCTCCCATCTGCCAATGCAGCCAATTTTTCCGGAATCCCTTCTGATGCCACTTCCAAGAGGTGAAAGGGAAAACATGACACTGAATATTAACTTGGCCAAATGTTGCCAACAGCTACACTGTTGAAGGCATTACGTGCCTACTAATATTTGATAAGCTGCTTTAACTCCAGCTCCTGGACAAGAGTAAATGAGAATTTTAACTTGTAGTTTAAGTACGAGTTTAAAGCCTACAGAATTTAGGAGAAAAGCTTGAAAACGTAATCCAAAGACATTCTTCAAGTCCAAAAACAAAATCCAAAGAAAGCCAGAACCTCTCCTACTAACTCTTTGCACTTATCTCCCCCCCCCATTTTTCCCACGTCTACATATTTTGAAGTTCTACATTAGCATTATTGTGCAGTTTGTAAGTAACTTCCTGAGTTCAGAGTCCTACAGCCTTCGTGCAATGAGAAGCTAACCTAGAAGAGTAGGTCACCTTTCCAAATAATCTGTATTTCTAAACAGAGGGCAGGAAAAATAGCCACAAGAAAACCAAAATACATACCCAATCACAAAATACAAGGTGAAAAAACATTCCGTATTTCTGTGAGAAATCAGTTCAGGACTGATTAGAGTTGGACTACACTTTTCGCACTGGGCAGGGTGCCATTAACTTTGAGCCAAGCATCATGGGGTCGCAATGGGCACCAGCACCTTGACACCACGAAATTATGCATACGGTTTAACCACTGCCTCATCCTATCAGCTTCTTTCCATTTCTCACTCATTCACCCTCTTTTGCCCCTAGATGGGCAGTCAGAGCTCAAAGGGCCAAATATCGCCGTATCACCAACCTCAGGAGTCCTACACAGACTGACAATTATTCACCAAGGGAAAATATTTTCAAGGTTTTGTTTGGTTTGGGGTTTTTTTTACACTCTCAGCAAGTTAGTACTTGCTGAGTGTTCCAGCAGATGAAGTCACGGCATTTGAAACAATATTAAACTGGCAGCACAGAGTTGCAGGGGGTTGTCTAGAAACAGGGTTATACTAATGCCTGTGTACGTTTGCTTAAAAATTTACATGGAACAATGTTTAAAATATGCTAATGGCCTGACTGCAAGTGAAGAAATGCAATATTCAAGCCACATGCAGGCCTTCTTCCAAACTCATGTGTATTTATTTTTAACGGGCACATCAGCATCCATTAAGCACAAAGAAAATTAATGTGTTTTGCCCAGTTCACAATTACGGTTAATATGACTCAGACCTTTACGTTAGTTTAAAACTGAATCTAAAATGGACCAGTTGTTTGCAGTCATTAAATGAATCCATGGCACCTTCATGTCAAACAAGTGATTGCTGCTGATGGACAAAATCTCAGCAACTGCTGGTAATTCCACTGCATTTGTGTGAGGTAGATTGTCTTCACTATTGCAACTAGAGAAGCTATAGCTTGGCTTGTGATAATTCAACAGTCTCAAAGCCATTAGGAGTCATTAGGAGTCATCTTTGAGAACTCATGGAGATGTGAGACCACTAGAAAAGGTCAGCTTCA
>VWZZ01001727.1:0-14001 GCA_013399095.1 Psophia crepitans
GGGCTCCCTCTGCGTGGCCCTGCCGACTGCCCAGCGCCCTCTGGAGGAAGGAAGGNCAGCGCCCTCTGGAGGAAGGAAGGTCTTTGGGGTGCTGGCCCTGAGGATGTCCCTGTGCCCAGGAGGCTCTCCCTGCCCTTGCTGGGCCTGCGCTGGGCACAGCTGCTGGGCGTCCCTCTCAGGTCAGCTCTGCCTTCAGGGTCTCTCTGGAAAGAAGGCCACGGCTGCCACAGGCATTCGTCTGGGTTTGGGCGTGCCAGAGGGGAAAGACAGGCTTCGCTTCCTTCTCCACCACTTCAGCAGAGATGCAGAGAGCATGCATGGTTTCCTCACCATTCCCTAGCAAGGCACCAAGGCACATTTGCTGCTGCTGCTCCTACTCGGCTGATGGTGAGATGTTCCTCTTGGAAAGAAGTCCTGAACTGGTTTGTATTCTTGACCATCTTTTTCCTTGCACTTCAAGAGCTCTTGTCCCCCTCTAGCCTTCACGCTTGATATCTTTCTCAAGAGTGATGACAGCTCTCTCAGCCTTTGTCTTGCTGCTGCTTCTAGTCATCTTTTAGAGGCTCTCCCTGCCCCCCANTCAGAAATGCCCGCAGTGGTCTAGGTGATACTCACCAGGGCTTTGCACCATGCTTGTCTTTCCCACACAAATACCCTGCCTGACACAAAAGAAGGCTTTTGCCTGTGCGATCTAGGTGGCTCACAGTCACCCTTGTCATCTGCTCACACTGCCTCCAGGAACATTTGGCTGCTTCCATGTTCCCACACCAGAGCAGAAAGGGATTGGCGCTCCACCTGACTCTCTCGACAGTGCAGTTCTTCATGCAGGACTTCATGATGTAGGGGCTCTCTACCTCTGTTGTCAGAGCTTCAGCTTATTCGATTTAATTCTACACTTCTCCCTCTCCTTTCCCTACCAGCCCATGCTGAGGAGGAAATCTTGGCTGACATTTCTTCCCAGCCCTGCCCTAGCAAAAATAATGCAATGGGTCAGCAGGTCTCACCACCCTAGGCATTGGCTCTTCTGGTAAGGAGGCAAGTACCTTCTGACGGGGGTGAGAGCTGTGCATTGTCTCAAGGTCATCTGGCCACCTGAATAAAGCTGCAGAAAGCATGCGGGAACTGCGTTTTCTGAGAGTCCTCTCTTCACCCAGCGTAGCTGGGCTTCCACAGGACCTTGTAGGTGTGTACATCTCAGACCCTCTCTCCTGGATGGGCCTGTTTAACATCTTTGTTGGCAACACAGACAGTGGGATCGAGCGCACCCTCAGCAAGTCTGCCAATGACACCAAGCTGTGTGGTGCGGTCGACACACTGGAGGGATGGGACGCCATCCAGAGGAACCTTGACAGGCTTGAGAGGTGGGCCTGTGTGAACTGCATGAAGTTCAGCCAAGCCAAGTGCAAGGTCCTGCACATGGGTCAGCGCAATCCAAGCACAACTACAGGCTGGGCAGAGAATGGATCAAGAGCAGCCCTGAGGAGAAGGACTTGGCAGTGGTAGATGGATGAGAAGCTCAACATGACCTGGCAATGTGCACTTGCAGCCCAGAAAGTCAACCATGTTCTGGGTTGCATCGAAAAGAAGCGGGGCCAGCAGGTTGAGAGAGAGGATTCTGCCCCTCTACTCCGCTCTTGTGAGACCCCACCTGGAGGACTGCATCCACCTCTGGGGTCCCCAGTACAAGATAGACATGGAGCTGCTGGAATAAGTCAATAGGAGAGCTGCCAAGAGGATCAGGGGGCTGGAGCACCTCTCCTGCAAGGGCAGGCTGAGAGAACTGGGGTTGTTCAGCCTGGAGAAGGCTCCAGGGAGACCTTCCAACACAAACCACTCTATGATTCTGCGACTATAAATAAACCAAGAATAAACTTACTACAAAGTATTCTTCTACTCCATGTAAAGTGTTATATGAAAATGAAACCAAGAATTATCCCTCAGATAGCCTCTCTTAACAGTACTGTATACTGTATGCACTTGCAATGTATACATGTATATATTGCAAGCCTCAAGGAAAGAATTATGAGGTCAACCTCAACCTGTAAAACAAAGAGGTCATATCAGTCTACATTTGCATATTTAGTATGTTCTTATGTTGAACACACTATGATCTGATTTATTATCTTATTACACCAATTTAAGAGACCTTGAACTCCTCTGGTAGTAATTAAGGGCACCTACTTCATTTGAACTGTTACTTGTCATGTGTTCTCCTTCCCCTTAAAATAGGGTCTTAGAGTACTCATCAGTAGCTTCTGAAAGGAGTGACAAACAAAACACCCTTGATGGGCAAGCTACACAAATAAAGGCCTTTATAATTGTGTGTAAAGAATCTATCTACAGGGACATAGCTAATGTAGCTACCAAATGCCTTCCTTCTGTAACAGAAAAAGTATATTTTACACCCTCAACATCCTAAAATTGGGGAGAGGTGAACACTTACCATTAAAACATTCCTTTTCCAGCAGCAATAGAGTATGTTTATGCAATACATAATACCCTTCACTTAAATTTTTAAGTGCTTTTTAAAATACTGAATCTCCTCATGCCTGCCTGGTTAGTTATCATCCACTTTCTACAGCAGCACGTATCAAGATAGAGACTGAAGTGGGCTGAAGGGACAGTAAAAGAGGATTATATCTCAAGTCCTTACTGTGGTTCTTTAATCTACCTAGTTAACACATCTGATCTCCATTCCAAACTTTGAAATGTTTCATCCACTTCCACATTGAAGGAAGAAAAGGGGGAAGGAACAAAAAAAACCAAACAACCCGATCTTCCATCCTAAGAAGTTGTTGCTCTAAATTAATCAAACATTACTGACATAAAACAAAACACACAGAAATATGTGCTGGTAGTTGAATGAAAGACCATCTCAAGCATTTCTCATTTTTACTCGGAAAGATGATGTAACTGTTAAGTACAAAGTAAAAGTCTAACTAATTTATTAAATGAAGACTTAAACTCAGGGGGACCTCTCACTCAAACGTTTTTCATGAAAAATCTGTATTTAAAAAGATTTTAGCACTTCAAGTCACTCATTCTAGGATGCCTTTGTTTCCCATTCCCAGCAGCAGATATTGCATGAATATTTTCAAAGAACACTTCAAAGATGAGTTCAGTCACTTTTGCTACAAGTTCAACTCTACCGTTTCACTTCTGAATTGGTTTTGCACAGCTAATCAAACCTCCCCCTGCTGTTAGCGTGCCACGTACAAAGAGGAAGATGTTTAACAAGGAGTCGTCAGAGGTCTGTGTGAAAGTGCCATCTATTTAGACCAAGCTTCTTGTGCACTTTATTTTTCTGAGATTATGTTGGGGTTTTTTGGAGATGGATGAGGAAGGGAGCATGATCTCAAAAAAAATAATAAAAAATAAATCAGTCAACAGGAGGCTGGCCTGCCAGGCACTACCAGCAATTGGGTGTGCCAGACCAAGGAAGGGAAACCAGAGAGCACTGGGGTGAGCCAGTATAAGGAGGAAGCAGCAAGTGATACAGGAACAAATAGAGCAGAAGGGATGTAAAGAAGGATGGCCACAAAGGCACGGTATGAGGGGGACAAATAGATTACAGGAAATGTTTAGTGATTTGCCAATGCCTACGAGATCTGTCATCCTGCCTTCAAGTCTCACAAGTGCTACTGAAAGCCATTCCCACCAGGCTGGCAATGTGGGATGACTCAAGATGACTCAAGGTGACTGGATTACAACACTGTATACACTGAATTCTAAATGCTCTCCCCAAAGAACCTGAAGCTGGTTTCTCCCCTTAGAGAGTATCACCATAAGCTTTCAGCTTAACGCCAAAAGCCAGAACAAGCAGTTGCTATGCTGTTTTAAAAATACACAAGCAGAAAGATCACAAGTCTTCTCTATGTTGAGGAGACAATGTATTTCAACAGACATACAGAAAATCATCTACAGACATACACTGAAACACTACGAAACTCAGCATAGGTATACAATGGATTATTGTCGATTTATTATCATTGTGGCATAAGTTTAAAATGCAGGAAGTTGCATAACATTATTTCCTGGAGAATGGGGCAGTCATCTTCAGTGCAAAGCAACAAAACCAGGCTGTATCTCTCACATTCATTTAGGCTGCTGTGTGATAATTCTATATAAATAAGCCCCCAAACTTCACAGTTCTCAGAACACGTACATGTGACTCACAGAATAACAAATGCTCTAAATTTCACAGTTCAACTGATAAAAAGGACTTAACATTTTTTAAGATTACAGTATGCAGAACTACAATCACCATCAAAAAGATCAAGACCATTTCCATGCTACTTCAGAATTGTGTATTATATGCTCTCAGCTAGATTTAAAACATTTACATTTAGGATGTTTGCGTTCTCACTAAGTGGTTATCTGGTCTGGATCTGTCAGCAATTACTTATCACTGGTTTAATACTGCAAGTAACTTCAATCAACAGTGTTTTTCCAAGCTACATATCAAACTAAGAAAAAGAAAAGTATGTGATTAGAGACAAATCTCATGAACTAAGGTTAATAGAGTAAGACTTCTCATGTATTTTGTAATATTTTACAGAAATTTTGTTTGCTACATAAAAGTAGTGCTGCTAGAAAAAGAATAAAGCCCTGCATTGATTGCAAAAAATATCTTACAGAACAATTAAATTACTGTATAATTATCTCAGAGTATATATGCATGCTGTACAAGTTATCAATTTCTCAAAATGCATTCATCCTGTAACTACCGAATATTGCCCAATGATATTCCTCTTCCACTGCCACATTTACAGCAATACAACCAAACCCAGTGCGTACTTCACTCCTGCAATTCATTACTCTTTCCTACAGAGCACAATGTCAAAAAGCCCAGATCACAGAATCATAGAACCATAGAATGGTTTGGGTTGGAAGGGACCTCAAAGACCATCTAGTTCCAACACCCCCAACCATGGGCAGGGACACCCTCCACTAGACCACGTTGCCCAAAGCCCCATCCAACCTGGCCTTGAACACTGCCAGGGATGGGGCCTCCACAGCTTCTCTGGGCAACCTGTTCCAGGGCCTCACCACCCTCACAGCAAAGAATTTCTTCCTAACATTCAACTTAAATCTCCCCTCTTTTAGTTTAAACCCATTCCCCCTTGTGCTGTCACTCCCTGCCCTTGTAAACAGCCCCTCTCCAGCTTTCCTGTAGGCCCCTTTAGGTACTGGCAGGCTGCAATTAGGTCTCCTGGAGCCTTCTCTTCTCCACCTTACTACTTATTTCCCTTCACTCCAGCTTTTTGACTTTCTCTACCTGTGCTATATTTCGCTAACCCAATGGCAGTCTAAGTGTTTTCTGCTGTTGAACAAAGAAATATATGTATTCTTATGTCTGACTACAAGCCAACAAAATCTTCCGGTGCATTTTGCGCTGGGGGTTGCCGTTCTGCTCCGGAGCCAGCCCTGCCCAGCCCCTGAGCTACAGTTGTCGGTACTCCATTATAAGAAAACTAAATACAAGCAAGTAGAGGCTATGAACAGATGCCTAATGAGGAATTCTACTGAAGGGGGAACAGTAAGTTGTTAAAGAAAGGGTGGCCAGAGTTATTTCCTTTTGACTCCACTGGCAGACAGCTTTTTGTCTCTTTTTAATGAAGAGAAATGCACAATTTTTATCCAGTTGCAAACCTCTGTGTCATACATTTGCCTCCTACCTTCTCTTTGCTCCCACTCAAAAGTGGCCAAAATTGATAATTATAATGTAGTGTAGGTAAGCAATTAAAACCAAGAGAAACTATGGTCACCATTTTAAGTCAACACACCACTGGTGCACAGACAAAACTGAAATTTCCAGTGGGACAAGCTGCTGAGCGTCATACCCAGCAGTGACAACATTCAAAGGGATCATGTTCATTATTTGTGTTGCTTGAAAACCAACCCATGAGAAAAAAAAAAAAGGTAAAGAGCACAATTACGCAGCACCACCCTGAAAACCTGTGCCTAATTGGGAATTTATGCTTAAATT
The DNA here is from genome assembly GCA_013399095.1 of Psophia crepitans. NCBI lineage: Eukaryota > Metazoa > Chordata > Aves > Gruiformes > Psophiidae > Psophia > Psophia crepitans. Next base: position 5,990 of record VWZZ01001727.1, read on the forward strand.
TTGTCTTGCAGATTTAAAAAGCTGGCCTCTGGCGATCTGCATTTCTAGGCTTTGTGGATGCATTTGCATTTACACACTGCAGTAAAAGCCAAGCTGAAATGGTAAAATCAGTTAAAAAATGATTCAGCCTTCTTATCCATAAGTTTGTCTGAAGCTCTAGCTACAACTGCACAATCTGCTCAGTGTTATTAGTATCCGTGAGGAAAAAGACACGGTAATACTAACAATTTAAAATTTGTATAATTGTTCAGGTTGAAGTGAAGGTTTTGATGCAGTCCCCATTGTAGCTGCTGCTTTCACCAGACTTATCTACATGTACAGAGAATACACATAATCTTGATAAAAAAAATCACTAATCTTGACTTTCTCTGCCCAGTTTGATAGTTCAGCATTAGAGAATACATGTGTACTCATGGAAGCTATGGAGTTTTTATTTTGGAAGAGTTAATAAATTCAAATTTGAACAGTGGGACAGATGGGGAAACTGCTAAGCTAACATAAAATTGCATATTTCAAAGGGTGTTTTCTGGCATGATAATAAAAAAAGATAAATCTGCTAGAAACCATGCCAGAGGCAAGTAGAAATATAATCAAGTCAGTGCCTGAAAAGCCCACCGTCTGAAGGCTATTTGCTCTGTTCCCAAGCAAGCAACTATAATTATCTTCTCAACTACCTACAGCATGCTGTTAAGTTTAATGAATTTCACTGTTTGTAAAAGAGTTAACTGCTGCACAATCAGAGTTAATACATTCCTTGTTAAAAATAGAAAAATTAAAAAACATCTCTGGAAACAAGTCACAATATCTGGGAATAACCTGATCCCCCTCTGGCTCACTAAGACCCTTACCAGAAGGCTCTATTTCAATATCACGATGCATATGTGGAAGCTGGCATGGTAAGCATACATAGCAGACAGATGTTTCAGCATGTCATGATATGCTAGAGCTGACGATCCTATTGCATGCTAGAATAATTTTGTTAATAAAAAAAGGGCTTAGAATAATGCTGCCTTGCATTTTACATATCAGCTTTCATCCCAGGATCATAAATTCTTTCTTTTGTCCAAGAACCATCTTTCTAACCTCATATTCACTAGGTGGATATCCTCCTTCATCGCAATTTTATAACCCAAAAAAGTAAGGAGTGAATTGTTCAAAGTCACTCAAGCAGTAAAAATCAAAACCATGTTCCATAATCCAGACCATCATCCTGCTGTCAAAATTTAGCTGGCCTCACATGGTGGGAAACAAGAGACAGACTGGCTACCACTTTTTCCATTTGGGTGGACAAAGCTTTCCCTTTAAGTGTGTTACAACACTGGAGCCACTGGAGCCAAAAAACTGCCTCACATAAGATGAGCCACATTCAGACTTTCACTGCTCAAGTGTTGCACAAACGCTCAGTCTCAGAGACAACTGGCAAATGTTCAAAGCGATGAGTAAACCAATCTCCCCCAGTATGCCATTTCTGATATGGTGGGAGGGGCAAACCAAACTCTTTGCATTTAAGAGGGAATGAGTTTGGGTTTAAATAACTTGGACTTCGGTTTTACCAGTCATGGTTTTACCAGCTCCATGACTGATTTAACTTCATAAGGCTAAATCAAAGAAACCTCTTAGGAAATAACAGTGTCAGAGACACTCTCTTTTCCAGAGAAAACACCAAAAATGCGTAAGAGAGCAAAGGAGGAGTTGTTAATTGTCTGGCTCCAGTCAACTGGCAAACTCGTACCCCCGAGGGCAGACCTCAAGCTCAATGGGTCGAAGATGGATAACTCGCAACTGCCTGAGGAAAAACTTAAGAGAAGCAGCCAGAAAATAGACGGGCATGTTCTCCTTTCCTAGTCCATGTGTGGCAACAACTCCATGAAGCTTCTTAACACTGTTTACACACCAAAACAGTTTAGCTGAGTCCAGTCACCTTGCTTGTACTCTTCCCAGTGTGTTTTGGATAAATTGACCATGGACTTTCAATAGTAAACTATCCTTAAAGATGCTAAGCATGTATCAAACATACAGTCTCCACACATATACTGCTTCAATAAAGACTGTGGATTTAACTTCACTCATGTATTTCCAAGATGTCAGTATCAACCAAAAGGAAGAGTTTTCACAATTCTTTTTTCCTCAAAATAAGCAGCTAGACGTTTTTTAAGTTACAGTTGAACACTAGAGAACCGAGGTATGGCCTTGTGTTATCAAATAGCTAATAATTTTTGTGTTACCAGGTACTTGTAGGCAAAGTAAAGCACGTTTTCCTATATCCACCCCAGCACCCTTGGAGTGCATTTGATAGATTTCTCCAATTTAAATAATCCTTAGTACACAGAGTAATTTAAGAAAATTATAAATTTTTCTGCCAACAGAAGTGTTAGCTGCCTATGTCTTAAACTTTTAGTATCTTACCTATACTATGCTTATACTGCACCTAACCTACTCATGGTTTACAAAACTACTATCACAAGAACTCTTTTCTCATTTGAACATATTCTGAGCTTTCATTTGAAGGAAAATTGATGAGTTCAGGCTGTGAGAAACAGATTTCAGTTAGGATTTATTTCCACAGCAATATTTACCTGCTTTTAGCGCACAAAAGTGCTAGTGTGAAACTCATCATTCTTCAAAACACAGAGGGTTGCAGAGGCCGTGCTATCAGAGTGGTTATAACAACCAAAGGTGACCTAGCTTTGAAGGGGCAGTACAGCAGGTACTGGAAGCAGCCCAGCCATACCATCAATATGCTCCACATACGGTAAATTATCTTGAGAAGTAGGGCAGGATTTTGTTGCAGCTGACAGCTTCCAGTTCATAAGTCAAATCCTTTTGAAACAAGCTGAGGTACCACTGGCTACACTACCTTGTGTTACAAAGGACAGCTCTACAGAATGATTTAGTAGCTGATGAGCTGTTATAATTCAAGGTACAGTATTTCTACTGCAGAAATAGCTGCAACACCGCTGGCACCGAAGTGTCAAAAGCCCATTCTCACAGCCACTTATTTCACACACTGCTTCCCAAAGCTAGGAAAGGGGGTATGCAGCCAGAAGAGAGGCAAGGGGCAAAATCTGATACAACTAATAAATGTTCCATAACTCTAAAGGACAATTAATGAAATGCCTTGACATCCTATGCAGGCCTAAAACATTATTTGTTTCTACAATCCATATCCACATTAGAGCTGAAAGCTATTTAAAAGCCTACCAGTTCAGTGCAGACAGAACCGACTCAAGCAGTTTGCAGGATGTGTCAAATAATGTTGGAAACAAGAATACAAGGGGCCAGCATTCGTCAGTTAACAAGCTGACACAGGAATGCATTTTTAGTAGTTGCTCAACACATGATTTGGGGTTTTTTACTTTTTTTTAAAGAAGTATCTAATTTTGGTTCCTGGAAGACAGAACTCCTACCAAAAAAAACCCACCAAAAACCAAACAAGAAACTCCCCACAAAACTAAAAACCACAAAACTTCACACAACACCAGCACTAGTTTGCTGCTGCTTTTAAAACTACAAAAATCCATCAATAATGAACTTTTAAAAATCAAAACAGGCAAGTGCAAATAAGTTTTCAAATGGCAATAGGAGCATGTATTGTACTCTCTTCCTCACTGTTTCTGACTGCATTTCCTGGGAAAGAATACTAGCCTCCATAGTCAAAATCCACATTGTTTCTGTAGCATAACAGACAACTACATGAAGAAGGCTCATTTCAAATTATCAGTATTTCAATATAGGCCACAAAATACTGCCAATGTATTTCAAAACCAAAACACTAGGTTGAAACTCATTGTGTTATTTATCGCAATGGAAGGATTTCAGGTGTGTATGCTTTTCCCTCAATGCTTATTTTGCAGTAAATGCTTTCTGCATTCTTATGTAAATTTAAACATAACACACTACCAAAAAAAAACCCCTATTCTACAATTAATGCTTTAGGATAAAGTTTTCAGCAGACTACAGAATCAGGTGCTTCTTCCCACCCACCCTTTGGCTTTCTAACCAGTACTCAACCTCAAAAAAAAACCCAAAGAAACCCAATAACCAAAACCAAACCAAAAGTAATTACATGAAAAAAACAGAACGTGTAATGGTAAAAAAAAATTACAAACCTATTAACTGTTACATAATTCCCATATTCATTTCTCACATTACTGGGGGCTGCAAAACTTGCCTGTGAAAGAGCAAAGTGGGAGGAAGCTGAGGGTTACCCCAGCAGACTGCAGCTGCCAGATGAAGACTGGGGGTTTTTTAACCAAATGACTTGATGGAGAATACTCGTTTTCTCTGAAGAGCATATCATAAATACTCCGAGTTAGAAAAAAACAAACCAAACCAAGAAACCAAACCCAACGTCAAGCGACATGCCTTGCCCTGAGCTGAGCCCACTCCCAGTGCCTGGAAACAGCAGCTGACTGCTCCCGCACCTCCCTGTGACCCCGGCAATACAGCTCCAGGGGGAGCAAGCGGTGGGTGCTGGTGCAGCACTGGGAATTACATTACCTGAGAGTAGTGCAGTCCTTTTTATTTTAAAGATTAGGAAAAGGAAATAAGTTAGCCTATGATGAAGTTATAATTTACCCTTATGTAACACAGCGATGCATTTTGTGATTGCTGAAAAAAAACCCTTAGGAGTCTGGAGGGCTTTTTGCATTCAAGGGGCCAGTAGCCAAGCATGCCACCAGCCCGTGCCAGCTCAGGCAATGTGCAGATCTCCTAGATGGTTCCTAACACACCTGACAAATAAAAGCACCAAAAGCACAGCCACTTGCCAGATTGCCACAAAAACAAAAAGTACAGCAGGTGGCCATCCACAGCTCCAAATTAAATCAGACGCTGCTCAGAACTTTATACCAGTCTGTGTGTAGTGTTGTATCTGTTTAATGTTACTCTTTATCCTCAATTTTCAAAATGAAAAGAAAATGGGTTTTAGTGACACACAAACCACGGAGGGAAACAATGATCCAAATGGTATTATTCAGCACTCAATGAAACAGTGAAAAACTATCTCACCTTTTCCCCTCGTTCTCCATTTTTTCTCCCTTTCAGTATCTATTAAGTAAACCGGTGCTTATCTGGAATAAATCCCTAGGCTCAGTGAAACACCAGGTGGTAGACTGGGGTAGTTTTTCTAGCAACAGATGGCTCAAACATTTTATGACAAACGGACACGGGACTATTGCTAGTCAGACCATCTTTCAGTTACATCATATATAACAGCAACTAAGCTGGGCAGCAGCCGCGGCTGCTCTCCCGAGCCAGGGCCCCACCTCCCCATCAAAGTGAGGAGCAAACCAGTTGCAGGAGCCTCGCTCCACGCTGCTCCCTGGCCACTTCTCAGGGCGACTTTACAGTGGAACCCGACATCGGGCTCTGGGAGAAAATCCAGCATTTGCCATTTCAGACAAGAAACTTGAGAAATACTCATTCTAGAGAAAAGCTTCAAAGTGCAACCTATGCCTCATCTGTTAAAAACTAGTGTATTTTTTTATTACTTTTACTTGCTTTTGGCCTTATCTAGCTGCATTCAAAGCAACTGTGAGCAGCTCCTTTTAACCTTCGCGAGGAATGGAATTTCTGGGCTTGCACACTTTGCTGTGCACCGTAAAGGAAGATGACTTGGTTCACCTGAGGTGAAAAAATAACATTCAGTCATTACAATGATGCAAGTCTTATAAACAGAAAGAGAACTAACCAGAAAAAGCAGCACTAAATACTATATACTCCTTTACTTCACTGCTTTTCTCACTGGTAATTTAATTCCCATAGACGTACACCTGAAACGCACACTGTGATACTCCCTGCCAGGTCATTCGAGGGGGACGGGGACAGCACAGAGGCCACCCCAGCCAGAGCCATGTTTCCACACTCCCCCCTTCTCCCTCCAGTTCTCAGACAGGGACTCGGGAAAAACGTCTTCTAGTCTCATGCTGGCATTATTATTTTGAAATCCAAAAAAGCATTTTGGATCTACTTTGTAAAAGTTAACAGTATACTTGCAGTATTTTTGGTGATAATGACATTGTTGATGTGACAAAAGTCAGATATGCCTAGAAACAATCTCAATCCTCAGTTACAAGGTACTGTCTGGTCTGAGTGTTTGCATACTTGACTTGGGTTTTTTTTCTTATTTTTAAATAAAGGGCATCCCCACTTGCGGAAGTGAAAAGATTATTACCTAGGAGAAAGGGCTAAAGGATTGAAAATCAGGGGCAGAAACTTGAAGCCTTTTTACACCCCTAAAAATATATTAAGAGTTTGTTGGGTTTTTTTCTAAAGTAAATTTAGTAATCTGAGGCCAGACAAAACTTGTTTCACATGCAGAGGCACTAAGAAAATGTAAAATTACGTGGTATCAGAACATTGTTACCAGCATTTTGTATTGGTTTTGATGTTGTCTTCAATCTCTTGCTTTCCTCTTGCAATAGTATTAATTTCCATTTCTCTTATTCTAGTATCCACCTATCTCAACAGAAGATCAGCTCAGAAGAAGAATTAAAAACAGCTGCATAATCTACTTGATATTTAATAAACAGAAATATATAATACGTGAATACGGCTGAAATAATGAATCACTGTACTACAGCAGATTATATTCTTCAATTCCTGACCTGCTCCAGATAAAATATTTATATGTATTTAAATTGTTATTTTAATAAGTTGTGGTATTCAGATCCATGCTACAGCATTTTTAACAGTGCAGTATAATAAAATTGAACATTATAAAATATTTGTTACATTAAGACACTACCACACTGCTCTGATGAGATACACAAGTCAAGTCCAAGAACATTTCAACTCAGATAGCACTTCTCTTTCTTCAAGAAAAAAAAGAAAAATAACAACAGCGAATGCCCAGTTGATTTTTCTTGTCAAGAAATTAGTATCTCCATGTTGCACGAGTACACCTAGGATTGTTACTTCTACAGTAACTCTCTAGCAACCAGGAGAAATTGTCTAAGAGACTATCTATAAAACAAGGGTTGGAAGAGGAACAGGGGAACAAAAAGGCCGTATTTCTGCAGTCCTAACTGTGAACCCTGTGGAAGACCTAGTCTTTCCTCCACAACCCTCAGTCTGGGAGTCAGGGAAGGAGGACCTAGGACTGATGAAAGGAACATGCTTTGAGGACATACCACCTTCATTAACTTTTAGGACCCATCTCTGCAACACCGAGATAGGAGGAAGGAGGAGACACACCAATGCTCATGCCTACCCATTAGTAACTAGCTCATCCCAATTTCACTGTTTTCGCATACTTCATGTAAAACAGAATGGTACCATCTCTGTGAAGCTAACAGTAACCACCTCAATGTATTTGCACACTGGCCAGGGCCAGCCTGTAGCAGTTATCAAACCTTAGCTGCACGGGTCAACGATGCAATTCTTGCATTTCGTAAGCCATAGCAGCGGTCACTTTTTCCCCAAGGCCACTAGTCAAGGTAAGGACAGCAAGACAAAATCCCAGCAGAAACAGGATACACACTAGTGTTTATTCAACGTAGGTTTTGTCAGTCCTACATGGAGGTGGGGTGGTCTTGCAGTTTGTTAGCTTTAGTCTTCCTGGCCAAAATATAAAAAAAAAATCATCCCTTTTTCTCACAGTGATCAGCCAGCCTACCTATTAGGTGACATTTAACATGGTGTTATACACGTTACACTACAATGTAGTTTTCCAGGGAAAACAAATACTTTGAGTAGTGAAGGATTCAGATTGCAGCAAACAGAGTAAGCAAACAGTGTGTTTGCACAGCTGTGCAGATTCAGCCCAACGTTGCCTTTTACCACTCGCAGCTGTAAGACTAGGCATGGACTAGTTTGGCAAAAAACAGGAGGACACTTGCTTACAAGGCACAGGGCTTAAAACCGCTTGCCTAGATTGCAGCTTGAGGTGTACACAAGTATCTTTGTTTGATTATGAAGAGTCATGTTTAACTGTATTCTGTAGATATGCCTTAGGAAGTTATACAAATGCCCAGAGACCTTATAGCAAAGCATTTTCATGCACAAAGATA
>VWZZ01001727.1:24145-46183 GCA_013399095.1 Psophia crepitans
TTGAGGTCTCTTCCAACCTTAATGATTCCACAATTCTATGAATCTCCTCGTTATTTCTTTTCAAATACATGTTTCATAGCTACTTTTTACATAAGGTAAAAGAACTTTGCAGACTCCAGAGACCCGACATTTCCCACACAAATCTGTTCCCTGGGATCATCTGACACCTATCACCCTGGCACAAGCTCAATACTGATAAACCAGGGTGCTTCCTTCACCTTCAACAAACCAGAAACAATTTCTGCTTTTAATCTGACAAGACAGTTTAAACTGGTTTTGCTGATGTTTCTGAATTACTAAAAGCCACGGAAACTTAGAGTTAAGCAGCAGATGGTTTGTCCGGTTTGCATCTTTTGAGGACGTTTTACTTTGAGATCAGAATTAGGTTCCAAACTCTGGAAATTGAATTGTTAAATAGGTCAGTGATTTACACCCTGAGATCACTTTACCTGAGGAAGTAAGCTTGTATCAAACGTAGCAGGCCTCTCTAGAAATGATCGAATGGGAATTTCTCAGTGTCTGTCTTCCAGTCTTTACTAAGAAACACCTGCAAGCTATTTGGGATTCCTTTTCAAAGTGAGCAAACAGGATGGAGGCAGTTCAACGCCAAGAAATTTCATTAGTGGTTTTCAAACAACAGTATCAAAGATTAGATCAACACAGAGTAACAACTTCGATTCAGCATTAGGCCATGGCTGTAGCACTTTCCAGTGGACTTTGTATACACCTTATCATTATTCCCTCCCCTCCATATTTTGAACGTATTTTCAACTGAGAGTTAAGCAAGGATGCAAATTTTATTATGCCTCCCACTGTAGTAACCCCTAACAACAGAAATCATACATATGTTTATGGGAAAATATTTTGTGTATTAAATTAACCTGTAATTTAGGACTCAGGCATGACTTCCTCTGGAAATTGCCATAACAAAGCGATAGTCGTAACCGCTGACAAAGCTACTCATGCTTCCTACTGCTGTGGCCCTTATCACCCCAATGCCGCATTTTGTAAGGGCACCAGGTGAGGCTGGAAGGCACCATAGGAAGTTACTTTAACTGTCTCCTCACTAATGACTCATTACAGTAGGGGAAGACCATGTTCAGGATAATTCATTATGTTTCATACTTGCTTATAGTCAGAGTTAAAATCGCCTAACATTTTTTAAATAATATACACAGCTCCAGCACTTGGTGCTGCAGTATTCATTTTGATTGCCATATTACTGGTCCAGAAGAAGGGGTGGTTTGTTTCTAGCTTAGCTTTTGTTTAGGGTTTGAGGTTGTTTTCACCCACCACTGCTAAATGCTGTATGTCTCCACAGACAGCTGTGGACAGTACAAATGCACGTATCATTGCAGCCAGCCCACGCTCATGTGCAGAGTAAAGCAATGAATAAACGAGGCTGCTTAAACCACATGAAAAATTACCGTTTTCTTCACGGGCAGTAACAGCAGGGAATTTGGATAATCCACAAAGTCCAGTACTACCTAGAACTGTGCTACAGATCATAATGAAGACTGACTATATGTGTTAGCCATTGCCTGGCTGTGGGGCCTGCTCAGAACGTAACTAACTCGGATAAGGAATACAGACCTTAGGGCTGACTGATTAAGATCCCCATTGGTATGTTTCAGTTGTACTTATTTAACTTCTCAACTTGCATAGATGCTGTATATATACACATATACACAAATAGGTTTATATATACCTATAAACAAAATAATTTAACAAATTATATCAGCTATCAAAAACTATAAACAAATATGTTTGGTTTAACTTAATCTTAAGGAAACATTTAAACAGCTTCAGGAATTTAATTAAAGCACTTTGTTTAAACACAGTAGAGATAGCAATGGTCCTACACTATTTTTGAGTATTCTCTTGTTTTCCATCTATGATACAAATTCCCATCTATGATACAAATTCCCTACAATCCAGATTTAACCTAAGCGTTTGTCATATTCAGGTATTCATCTTGTAAAGCCTTGGGAATCCTAGGATACACAGTATTAGAAATGATGTTAGGGTATTTGATAATGCGTATCATCTAAGTACGGCTGTCTGTGAACTTCACCTGTTCTCAGCTCTCCTTTCAATCACAAGGACAGGCTACACAGGACGACAGAGAGCGTGGCCTTGTAAAACAGCTCAGTAAGAAGTCCTGAAGGAGAAGCAGAGCTGTTCATCTGTGGGCACGGAGAGCTGTTTTAACTGAAGACAGCTACTTTATTTCAGTAGTGCCCTCAGAGTTCTTTAACAGTCACCTTGATGTACAAACACAAGCACGCTTGTCTTCACTGTTGCTGTAACTCAAATTCACCAACCCCAGTTAATAATCCTTTTTTTTTTTTCTTCCCCACCTGCGCGAACATCCTGGAAAATAGCCCTGCTGAGGTTGATTTGAACCGGAGCTTAGAAAAACAGGGTAGATGCTTAAAACCATGCCTAGGCTGGAGAGGAGATACCACCCAGTGACTCCAGATCAGCATGGGACTTCTATGAAAGTCCCAGAGGTGCCTTTAATGTTGGCGCTACAACAGTTTTCAGCAGACACAATATTTCAAGTAAAAATAGGCAACTAAACTTCATAGTTCTGAAACAAATAAAGCTTAAGTTTACTTCTTTTCCCTGGGTTCCTAAGTGTTACATGGAGAAGATGGAAAATGAAGTTTAACAGCACATGCCTCCGAGGCAAACCCAATTGGATTTGATTGATGGCATTACTCATTACTCCCAAACAAAAATAACAAGTTTTGCTTGTTGACATTTTTGAAAAAAATGAAAAGAATACCAGATTGTTATCCTGAAATTCATCTCATGGCAGTGGCAGTAGGCTGTCATTAAAGGTAAGCAGGATGATGAGGAAGACAGACTGTAACCTTCCACCGACTCTTCAAAGAAAAGTTACGAGTGATGCACAGAGCCCTGACCTGAGCAGTGTCATTTGCAAGAGACGCCTTCAGTCAGTACCAGCTTAGCTGAAACAAAACTCTCCCATCTCAGCTCAGTTCCAGGAACTTGGCGTATCAACCACAGCAGATTTCGAAAAACAGAGCTACTGCACAAACAACAGCAAGGGTCCTGACTAGGTGACTACAGTGAATTAATTGATTTCTATTTGGTGATTTTCTTCTGCTTCAGCAGCAGACTGTACTACACTAAATGTCTACTTAATTCACAAAATAGATATTTAAAGAATTAAACACACAAGTTTCAAATGTCATAATGGAAAACTCTATTAAAATAATATTAAAACACACCCATTCTTAGTCAAGTATCTTTTTACTGCAGTCTATTGTTGAGATTTGTAATAAAAATATTAATGACTGATATAAATGGGGCTGCATAGGTGTGGGCAGCAGGAGGGGGGGGACACAAAAAGGCACATGTTGATAGCACATGAATTAGCAGGTGATCCAGATCACAGCACCTCTGTACGCAGCTTCTCAGGACACAAGTAGGGAAACAAGTGGCAGCCTGGAATAAGGAACAGCCTAGACACACACTAAAACAGAAACTCAAGCCACTAACAGATGATGGCAGGAAGATGAAGCGAATTGCTGAAGCTTTAAGATACCCCAGATAAGCAGACAGAAGTAGACTGAGCAAACCATGACACTTGCTGGCACTGCACAGGAAAGAGAAAAAAAAAACAAAAAAACAAACCATCCTAACCTGCTAGGTACTCTGCAAAATACACAAGTCACATCCAAAGCCAACCTAAGAATGAAGGACGCATTCCTCCTGTTATCCCACAAATACGTACACCATGGTACCTGAATGCTGAACACCACACATGGAAATGTCTTATTGCTCATAAGTATTCTGCTATGACGCGGTATGAGTTTTCTCAAAATATAATCCCTTCCCCATAAGGTTTTTCATTAGTTTTGCTGCACTATTGCTACTATAGCGCACCACTAACTCCCACAGAGGGTCCAGTGTATTAGTCAAAGACAAAGTGGAATCACTCCTCTAATGAGAGGTTCTGCAAATGTCCTCAACTTGGATTTCAGGTTCATTCAATTCAGAAGCAATCCCTCCTATCTCTTAAAAGCAAAAACTGAGAGAAACACACTACAACTAACAGATCAGCTTGTAATATTGACTACCCATGTCTCTCTTCCACATGCATTCACATTTCCTTCTATAAACATAACTCTACAGTTCTTACACATATAGGAATCATAGAATCACAGAATATCCCAAGTTGGAAGGGACCCATAAGGATCATCGAGTCCAACTCCTGGTCCCACACAGGACCAGCCCAATCAGAGCAGATGACTGAGAGCACTGTCCAGACACTTCTTGAACTCAGCCAAGCTCAGTGTGGTGACCACTTCCCTGGGGAGCCTGTTCCAATGCCTGACTGCTCTTTCAGTGAATAAATTTTTTCTAATATCCAATCTAAAGCTCCCCTGGTGCAACTTGAGGCCATTCCCTCTTGTCCTATTGCTTGATACTTGGGAGAACAGACCAACGCCCACCTCACCACAACTTCCTTTCAGGTAGCTGTAGAGAGTGATAAGGTCTCCCCTCAGCCTCCTCTTCTCCAGACTAAACAACCCCAGCTCCCTCAGTTACTCCTCACCAGACTTATGCTTCAGACCCTTCACCAGCTTCATTGCCCTACTCTGGATGCGCTTCAGCACCCCAATGTCTTTCTTGTAGTGAGTGGCCCAAAACTGAACACAGTACTCGAGGTGCAGCCTCAGCAGAGCTGAGTACGAGGGGATGGTCAGTCCCCCAGTCCTGCTGGGGCACACTATTCCTGATACAAGCCAGGATGCTGTTGGCCAGCTGGACACTGCCAGCTCATGTTCATCTAGCTGTCACCTAGCACCCCCAGGTCCTTTTCCTCCAGGCAGCTTTCCAGCCACTCTGTCCCAAGCCTGTAGCACTGCCTGGGGTTGTTGAGACAGCAACCAGGACCCAGCACCTGGCCTTGTTGAACATCATACAGTTGGCCTCAGTCCATTGACCCAGCTTGTCCAGATCCCATTGCAGAGCCTTCCTATCCTCAAGCAGATCAACACTCCCTCTCAACTTTGTATCACCCACAAACTTCCTGAGGGTGCACTCGATCCCCTCATCCAGATCATTGATAAAGATATGATCTTTAAAAGGAAAAACAAGCAGTACACTGCCTACACACAGGGACAAATGGGAAGAGAATCCCTGTGTGGTTGACTGAAGATGGCTCACTAGATGGGTCAATGGCTCAGTGTGTCCACATCAGCGCAAAAGATAAGATTCCTTATAAAAAAATAAAGTCAACCAAAGAAAAACAACAGCAAAAAACTACCGCAACAAATTTACTGTGGGTCAGTAACAAAACATCCCATTGTACAACCTCAGATCTCAATGCTGAGAAAAAGGTAACCTTATTCAAGCTTACTAGAAATTTCTCATTACCATTCAAGGCAGGCAAAGTAGGAAAAAATTGTCCTATTGAGAAGGTTTGGCCTCTCCCTATTGTAAACAGATGACATATTAAAATTAGAAACTAGGGAAAAATACAGGGAAGAGCATTACAAATCAGCACTGGAGAAGTAAACAAAACCCTCACACACTGCTCTAAATATTTCCTAATTTTATTTCAAACATCTGGATACCCCAAATCCTCAGGACAGTCAGCAAAGGTTAACAAAAGAGCACCAATGCTGTGTTACTTCAACAGCTTGTCCCTACTGGGGAAAATAAAGTCAGGAAAGGAATATGTAACATCAGCGACAACTAAAGCTACTTGAAGAATGTTTTGAGAAGACAAAAATAAAGCTGCACCTTCTATCCTGACACCTGTCATTGGCTCCTGAAGCCACAAGGCCAGGCTGCATCTTTGGCAGAGATGAAGCCGGTAGCAGCTGCGCCACCAGGACATTTCCGGAGGGGAAAGAGAAGGGAAACGGGGCAACTCAATCTGTGTTCCATCTTCACATGGGAATACTGTACCAAGCAATGGACTCCAGCTGGAAGCTTCATTATGTAAGCAATATAATTTAGGCTGTTAGAGGAAGTTGGTTGCAGCCCATCTACTCAAAAACATTCTCCCTGACAATTTTCTTAGAATATGACAATGTCATCTTAGCATGTGGTTTCTGAGCAATAGTCACAAGAAATTCAAGCAAGGCACGCTGCATCTCAACCACAGCATCGGTAAAGAATGCAACAGAGTGCGCAATACCTGGTTTATTCGGATTAAATGTCCTTCCTCCAATAATCGTAATATGTTGAGTAGCATTTCACAACAGCTTAACTTAAAAATTTTGCAAACAACATGCTTAACTGGTATCTTTTGTGAAGCAGAAATGGAAACCACAAACTGAAGAGCATGCACTGCTTGCTGTAAAAACTATGAACTGTTGACTTAAAAAACATGTTGCTCAAGAAATATTTTAACACTGAGTTTAATTTATATTATGCCATTAACACTGAAAACAAATATATTTCCAATATGAAGCAAATGATCCCCTTCCTCATCAGCACATCCATTAATGGAACAAAGGAATAAAGCCAGTAAGAATGAGCTACCATTTCAATTTCTACATTATTTTAAAAATGGAACATGTTAATATCATTAGACAAGAGACTGAAAAATTTGGCGGTCTCTTTCTTTATGTCTACAATAGGCCAGGACCACTAACAGTGTCATCTTCTAGTCCTCTGGATCTTTAGAGATTAGTATCTAAACTGCACTGTGGAGCTGCCACCTTCATGACTGCACACCATTTCCACAGTAAATACTCAGAAATTCTTTTCACATTGCAATGACATTTAGAAACAACGTTGATTTTTGCCCTCAGCCCAAACTCCATTTCAGTAGGTGTTAATGAATTACCAAAGACCATAATAAAACCCAGTGGTCAGTGCCATTGCCTGCAATGCAAATCCGGCTCATCTTGATGGGCCACCCACATTCGTGTGTAAGCAACAAGCACCTCAGTCCACATTATACACAGTCCAACCTGAGACTGCATTTATCCATATCTCAAAAGATAAATTTTAGCTTGTCAATAAATGGTAAATCAGACAAAGTTATCACATTCTGAAGCCTGAGAATGTACGGCTTACCGTATGCAGTATTTGTATCAGTTCAGGACTAAATCAGAAGCAATTCTGCAGAACCACAGAGGGAAGGTCAAAAAAAGCCTGTGAAAAAGTACATATTTAACCTGTTCTCTAGAATGTTTGACTATGTTACATGTATGTACACTTATACAGTTAAATTCACAGGTTACAAATGTAATTACATGCTACAGGACAAGAAGAGGCCATATAACTCATACGTGTAGAAACAAAATAACCATAGCTTCCACTTCCCATGTAAAAGCTCAGCAATTATAATTTGCATTTCACAAACCCTTAAATTTTATGGTCTTTACCTTGAAAGAGCTTCCGGTATCAAGTGTCTCTGCTGGTTAAGCCCAACACTGTTCATGTAACTAAGCTAGCACGTGTCCAACACCAGCTAAACAAGAGCTCTCCTGCTAACAGAAATAAAATACAAGAAGAAGAAAGAATAATTTTGAGTTCAGATATTAAAGCTCAGAGTGGCAGCATCCAAAACTAAGGACAACCTGAAGTAAAAATCCCATTTTCTGCTGCCTTTGCTAAGAAATTGTACAACCTGGTTTCAAGTTAAACACAGTCTTTATTTACTGAAATGATGTGAAAGAGAAGATCTCATTGTAGTTAGGATACATCCATGGTTGTATCTTTTCTGACTCTAAATAACATTTGTGACTCCTCTTTTTTTTTTTCTCTCTTTGAGTTACAGGTATAATAACCAACAGCTTCACAGAAAAGAATATCTCATTTGATGCCTGGTATAAGGTAACTGCATACAAGCTAGAAGTCTACTACAGAAACAAGCTACTTGAAAAGTATTCTTTTTATGAAAGAAGCCAGAGACAAACACAAAATAAAAATTGGAGACATATTTAATCTTTATGAGAAAAATCCATGCTACCCACTATAAGAGGTATTCAAAAATTGCTTCTACAATGAGTTTGCTGTATTTTAGACAATTTTATTTAACACTGTTGTTCTGTAAAAACCAAGCCTCTGCATCTTCGTTACTAAATCTCCCTTGAGACCACGCTAATGAACTACAACACACCCAAGAAAAACAATAGGCTTTTTCCTATTTGGCGCAAATGTGTATAATACAGTGCGTTGGTTAGTATTTGTATTATGCTGATAGCTGGAGGCACTAACAAGGGTCTCCACGGTGCTGTGAGCTGTAAAAGCAACACATGAAAAAAGTTGATTATTCAACCTGTTAAAAGCAGTTATCAGACATTACCTCTCCGGAAGGTTTCAAATTCAAACACGTCTTTAGAGTGAAACAACTCCAGTCTCAACTGTTTCCTGCTGTTGGCCTGTGCTTCTGCTGTTTCTTCAGGAAAGTTAAAAAAGTTTACGAGTAAGAGGAAATGTTGGATGAAAAGTTAAATTCAAAAGAAGGACTTGTCCATTATGACCCCTGCCATCATTAGAGGATGTTCTTGTCCCTCATCTAAGACCAGTGCACCGAGGGTCAAGACAGCAGCTGAGCTATTCAATGGCAAATGTGAACTGCTGTATTGCGTCGGCAATATCCCAACTTGCCTTGACTAAATATACCAAAAGTATACCATCACAGTCTTTACAGACATGCATTAGACAAAAAGACACAAATTACAAGAAAACTCAGTGTAAAGAGTTTTGTTAAATACAGACAAAACAGAAAACTCCCAACATTAAGCTAGCATCTCACGTAACCACGTGATGACATCCTTTCAAAAGTGTAAAAGATGCTGCTTTTTCCACTCCAGCTCACTCAGACAAGCAAGTATTTTCTTTTTTAGGACAAACATGTGAAGTATTAGTAGATGGTGTGGTTCAAAAACCCACACTTGTCGGTGAGGACAAGTTTAGATCTTGTTGACCTCTGCATTAATCCTGCTACAGCAAGTTCCTGCATGCTTTCCTGTGCTCCCTCCCTAGGAAAAGTCGGGCCTGCTAGGCCAAGAGCCAACATGCAGGTAATTAGATAAATATTCAAAGCTATCAACCACCTGCTTCCAGCACTCAAGACATTAACCTCTGCTGCTCAAATCACCTGTCCTGAAACAGTAAAACAAAACACCTGTTAACACAGGGAGTCATATAATATGCAAAATTGATTCTGCAAAGCTTAGGTAACCCATCTTAAAAGAGCTCCTCTTCATATTGCTGAACCACGCCCTTTTATCACTCTAATATTAATCATGTACTTTTACATATATATATACACATACACATGTGGGTAAAGGATCTCAGTTTTCCCCATCTTAAAGACAACTCAATCTCCACTTCTTGAAAGGACTTTCATAATGAAGCTTTTGAAATCGCAGTGATCACCTGGTACGGGAAGTTTTATTGTCAACTTAGCCCAATATGTGTCCCATTGAAAAGAGAGTTAGGCTTGTTGGAACCAAAAACCCTTGCTTAAAAGGGAAGCAGAATCAACTTGCTGTTCTCCGCCAGCTTGTTGAAAATATTCTTATCTACTACATACATGCTCAGAAGAGCAAGAAAAAAAACCAATTCATGCCAAAGCCTTTTTCACCACTTATGACTGTACTTTCTGTATGCAAGTAAAGCAAACCAAACCACTCGGAGCTCTGTCCTGATCCTGTCCCACATCGTTTCCATGGATCTCAATTAACGTTATGTTCTCTCTCAGTAACACTATGCCATATTTGAGGCAAATCTAAAATGTCCTAGTTTCTCACACACTTTTAGTGCTAGAGCAATTGATTCGGTTACCTCCCATGAGAAAGAAAAATTAAATCCCCCGACAGAACTGAGATGACCGTCAGGTGGCAGAGGCAGCAAGAACCCCAACCGCACACCCCCAAAGTAACTGCAAACCAGAAAGTTCCGCTACAGTAGTGCACTACTGCTCTCAGTAACACACAGGTGAATCACAGATATTTTTCCTAGGAAAAGAAAGTACTCCTAGCTGGTTTGGGTTTGCGTGGCAAGGTTTTGGTAGCGCACGGGCCACAGGGGTGGCGGATTCTGCAAGAAGCTGCTAGAAGTTTCTCCTGTGTCTGACATAGCCAATGCCAGCCGGCTCCAAGACGGACCCGCCGCTGGCCAAGGCCAAGCCCATCAGCAATGGTGGTAGTGCCTCTGTGATAACATATTTAAGAACAGAAAAAAACCAGAGAAGCTTTTGCAGCCAGAGAGAGGAGTGAGAAGATGTAAGAAACTTCGCAGACACCCAGGTCAGTGCAGAAGAAGGGGCAGGAGATGCTCCAGGCACCAGACCTGAGACTGCCCTGCAGCCCATGGTGAAGACCATGGTGAGGCAGGCTGTCCCCCTGCAACCCATGGAGGAGGGATGATGGGGTGTAGAGATTCCACCTGCAGAGTGACAGAGCAGCTTTGGTGGGCACCTGGACTCCAGCCAGGGTCAGCCCACCACACTAGCCTACTGTTTCAAAGTCACAAAACCGCTCACTACAATGTCTCAGACTGCTTACGGTTTCCAGGAGTCCTCCACTATCTCACCACCACGTGACTACAAGCTCTTAACAAACCACCACCAACTTTCTTTGCTTTAGCAAATGCAGCAGGAGCATTTTCCACCTGCACCTATGCAGAATTACAAACTGGTAATATTCTAATGCCACTCCACCATTCACATTCCTTAAATTCATGTACATAGACGTGGGTTTTATTCTTCTCCACACCACAACAGAAACTAGATTTTTAAATTTTTTTAGGTAGTAGTCTGTTTTTTGAACTGCAAACAAACAGAAAACACTCTGACTAGTAAGGACAAACTAGAAATTAACCTGCTAATCTGAAGTATGAGTTTAATCAAAGGTGAAACTTCAACCAACGCTCAGAAACATGCTTTTGTTTTTTTAAACATGCTGTCCATGCAAATGCCTGCAATGTGAGACCAAATTCCTCCCATCCCTCAGAAAGCCTCTTCTTGAGAGCCCTTTGGTAACAACATAAACCCGAAACTTCTAGCCCAAGATGGTGCCTCCATCTCCCTGATCATTTCTATTATCTGACCCTAGTCTGGGCAAAGAGGGGGCAGCTAGCACTAAGAGCCCAACAGCAACGTCACATCCCCAAAGCAATCATATGGCAGAACAGCAAGAGAAACATGGAGAATGCCTGACATTTACTTTTGCTAATTTTATTACATCTGTTTAGTTGAAGAAGATTCCTAAAATTATGCAATTTGCCCAAGTCTGGGAGGAGGGAAAGAAATGTTTTGTCTTTCAACTGAAGATAACATCAGCAATGCAGTCTAAGGAGAATTACATCCCTTTTTTAGCGTTGCTCATTTTCTTAAAACAGGTTTCAGATGGTTAATACACACATGCAAGTTCTTGTTCTAAAATACTGGAAAAAGACCAAATGGAGCTGTGTCCCCCATAGGGCTGATGAGGAGAAAGGTGGAAGTGTTACTCCACAAACCACCCAGGGAGCTGTACTTTCTACATCAGAAGCCTCCCTTGTTTACCCGTATCACGACAATGTAACAGACTTGCATTTGTTTGCAAAGAAAAGTGAATCTTGTATGTTTAGCCATGAACTTAATTGATTTTCCAATGTCTGTAAACATTACCTGTAACACACCAGTGCTCCAGGAAACTACATAGCTGGGGACCTGTAGATACAGCCCAATCACAAAGTTCAAGTATAGATATACAAAGCCATGAAACAGAGTTGGCCTCCCATGTCCTGGTAATATTTTCTTCTTTAAAATGGTAATCAAATATACACCACTCCCTAATGATCCGGCTCAAGGCTTACAGAGTATCTAAAGACCAATTAGCCCCCTAAAGCATCCAAGGCTTAATAAGCCGTGTAGAACTAAAGCCACTGAGCTAACCAACCTCTTAAAGCATCAATATCATGGAGTACTCAAAACAGTCCCAAACATATTCATGTTAAAGTGAAAAGATTTCCAGAATAGTGTTTAAAAGTTGATTTTAACAGGCCCTGTTCTTGTCCTCTTTTTTTTTTTTTACCTTGTTGAATATTAAAGTGCACACAAGTTTACAACACAGGCTTTTGCAGACCTCTGCAAAACACAGCCATGTAACACATGTAATCACAAGCAGTCCATAATCCTTTTATCTTCTAAAAACTATACAATGGAAAACACTCAGTTCTATATGGTCTGCTTTTTCTCTGCATTTTATAACATCATGTCAAGCAGCTTTTAACATTCTCTTTTACAGCAGAGATGGGTGCAAGAAAAGGAATGCACTCAAATGCAGCAAAAAAACCTTCCACTGCCAAACATCACTTAAATCACAGAATCCTTCACCTACAGCTATGTTTTCCATCAACCTAAGACAATAAAAGCATGGATGACAATATTTGGTAAGTTTAAAAAAAGAAAAAACCTTACCAGATTGGTAAGTTTTTAAATGAAGACTTCCAGTTCAATACAATTTTTGTGTTAAACATGTAACATTTGTATATAAAAATATACACATCTGCAGCATTTGTAAGCCAGAGAGCACAATGCTATGCTCCATGGTAAAGCTTAACCAACTATGTAACAATGAAACTGGTATTGCTCAAGGTCAGAAACATTAACTAGTAAAATGAACATAAAAATAAAAATAATTGAAGTGTTTGGTAATACAGATGAGCATGGCTACACAAAAAAACCCAAAATCTCAAATGCTGAAGTAGAAAACCCTTCTTGAAATTTTGCCAGAAAAATGCTGAACCTCCAAGAAAACCCAAACACATCCAAATGCAAGAGAAGTATTCAGTGTTTTCAACGAGTTAATTTGTACACTTCATATCAAGAGTGCTTTCTAAAAAACATCTTTTATTATTTAACAGAATGAACTACATTATGCTACAAAACTAATTTTAAAACTGATTTTGGTTAACAGTGTGTGATTGCTGAGATCTTTACAGATCTCCCATGACTGTAAAAATGTAAACACACATCAATCTATTCCAACCAAGACTTTGATGAAGCCAGAGTGCTACAGTCATATAAGCTTCTCTGGTTGTTCTTAGAAAAGAACTGTGATTTAAAATTCCAGTTAAAAGAGTTATAGCCTCCATTCAAAACTAATTCACTCCTATTACCTGGGGAAGATGTTTCTCTTGCACAGCGAATATGGCCTGTACTTCAAATACAAGCATTTCTTCAATCTGTCAGCATGTGAGCCTTTGATCATGGCAAAATTGTAGGATTTTCATCAGCGTCATCTAGACTAATTTAGAGGGTCTGAGCAAGAAGGAATATCATGGGCAACTTCTCTTAAAAAACTTAAAGTGTAAAGTTTCCTGCCATCTGATGAAGCTTGTCTCAAGCGTTTTTACTGCAGAGAATCCAGCTCTTCCCCAGGTTTCTTCAACACAAGAAGAATGGAAAAAAGCAGCACTCCTGGCGGCAGTTCTCAGCAGTGCTGTCCTGCTACCTTAAATACCGGGACACAAACACTGGTGGTTATGGCAACATACTATTTCTGTAAAATGCAACCAACAGCAAGGCTATGATGCTCCGAAACATATACTAACAGGATCTATAAAACAGAAAGCTTTCAAATACTTATGTTTCCTCTTTCAGAGGTACTTCACAGCTTAAACTTTACTGTAGGAACAGTGTAAACGTGTAAATCACAGTCTACTTTTACCCTGGAAATGTATTAGCAAAAGGCCTAACACGGTTTTGAAGATAGTGGTAACACTGTTCTAATTCAGTGTGCAATTTTTGGTTGTGCACAATTTGCAAAATTCATCATATTAATTACATTCACAAATGTTAACAAAGAAAAAAGCAGCAGAAAGTTACTCTTGTCTCATCTCTGAACAAGCTTTTGTATTTCTTAAAGAATAACCTCCTTCTGTACTTAACATCGACACAACCGCATTCAGCGAACAGAAATTCTGTAGCATCCAGAGGTGGTAGTGCCTTTTACTCTTCATCTTAGTCCACTTAGACCTGAAACCATTTGCATGGTCCAAGATCGAAGTCCTGTTAAACTACCACTTCAACAAGTTCTGCAGAATTTGATGTTCCTCCTAGCATAAAAGTGAGATCACACACATGGTGTTTATTCATGAATTGGTGAAAACTGAAGCAAGGACAGAACGGGAAGCCACACAGTGCTACTTCAGTGCTAAAAGCCCTCACATTTCTGTCACAACTCAAAGAATATCAGAAAGAAAAGGGTTGAATACACACTAGAGCATGCATTGAAGTGAATGCAGCAACATATATGTAAGAGAATATATGTTAGTGTTACAGACTAACTATATATAGAACAAAGATGATTATAATGGTCAAACTTATTCCATACCATTAGACAAGCTATGAACACCTCAACATCATAACCGCATCATACTTCCCAAATGACATCATTCTGGCTGTTTCGCTAAGACAGGCCCCAGAATCCTATCCATAATATTGGAACCAGCAAGAGAACTGCTTAGGAAAAGCTAAAGTCCCGGAACACACGAGTAACTTACAGCAGCACTCAGGAAAGGATCGAGCAAGGGGGGGAATGGCTAGCTAGAAACATGCAGCAGTCTCTGAATTTTCAGAGGTCATTAGGAAAAGTGGGTTACATAGCTGAGATGTAACAGCAAAAAACTACCAGAGCACATCGAGATCAATGAAGCATAAGACCGAAGAGCAAAGTAACTTTATTTTAAAGGAAGCAAGCTCCTCTAGAACATGCTCTCATGCTTCATTCTCTTCATCAAACAGCTTTAATAGATTTACTTTGGTTTACAGAAGTTAAAGTTGGCATTAAGTTGAATGCTTATTCTTGCTGCTGCTAACAGCTAAGTTTTAAGAATGCTATCGGTAATTTTATTCAAGAGTAGCTGAAAACATTAGCTGACAACATTGGGGGGATAAAAACAAGAAGACTAAGGAGAGACACTGCAACGAACCATCACAGAATTACCCAACATCCCCAAAAACAAATACATATGGTAGCATCTCTCTGGAAGGATGTTAATGATGTTTTATTTATTCTTTATTATTTATACTGTTTATAAAATGCCTATGTACATATACACTTAACTCATACAAGTTGATCACACTGACAGATGACCAGGACCAGAGCAACGATATCATAGTGACACAATATCAGGAAAAAAATGATGTCATTGACTTTTAAATAAATATTGTAGGCTACCCTTAAAAAAGTACTACTTTATTCTAAATTCTAAGGTAAAATAAAGTCAACTTCACAAAATGTTATCAGCAAATATTTAACAAGTTTTTAAAGTCAATTTAATTTTATTATATACTGTCCTTACAAGACTTCAAAACAGAGTAATCTCCCAGCTCCATCCATCTTCAAGGGTAAAGCCACTCAGATCACAGGACAGGGTGAGGGGTTTCCAAGGCACAGCTGTCCTACACGGACAAACTCCCTCAACAAAGCATCCCAAGCACTTTGCTGCCTTTAGTGCAGGAATGCATTCCCCAAAGGAATCTCCAAAGCTGTTACTGTGTCTGAGTAGTAACTGGAGAAAGAAAATATCTGCCACTATTAAGAGAAATAATGTGAAAGGGAAAACATACGCCATTCCATTTAAAATACTTTAACTTCTGATTAACTGCTCAGGAAGGCAAACCACAACAAAACAGTACTGACAGAACCAGCTGTGGTAGCAGATAAAAACTACTTCCAGGTAAGGTAAAGATCCTTGAATCCAACCCACCTGAATGCACTTAATTCCACAAAACTGTATTTGAGGTACTATGTGATTACAGGCTTTAAAAACTTCCTAGTCATTCTGTTCAACACCAAACCTTGAACAACGCGTTTTCGGTGGCACTTTCTGTATGAATAGCACAGCAAAGATACGAATGGTTGTGGTTTAGGTTTGTCAGGGTTTTCTGACCTGTAAAACTTACAAATCAAAAACCCTTCTGCTCAAATCAGCGTACACAGGCCAGTTAAAAAGCCCAAGACCAATTAACTAACAGCTATCTGGGACTGCAGCCAGACACAGATACTTGAGACTGTAAGAACAGGCCAGGGCAGAGTGGCATTTCCAGTGGCATGCCTCCCCTGCCGGAGCAGCCCACCAGTTTAGCAAGAGTTCAACACCACTAGAAAAAAAAACAACGAAACAAACTGATCAGAGGGATTCAACACTCCTGGATCTTTCCAAAAGCTGCCAATTCCCAGGAATGCTCAGCAACTACTTTACTAAAGCACAATAGGTATATCCATCACCAACCAAAATACAAGCCCTTGACAGGACAAAAGTGCTTGTTTTTCTTTCAGAAGAGAAATTCATTGCATTTCCAAAGGCCTACACAGCATACTGAAGAACAGTCACGTCTTTATGAGGACAAGTGGATCACTCACAATAAAAACTGAGTTACCCCAAATTAATTATTTTCTTTATAGATTTTATTTTAATGCTAACTTTAATGAAAAATGAGACTTTCTTAAACTAATCGAACATGTAGGCTTCACGAAGTTTAAAAAAAAGGAAGAATAGTGCAAAGTTCTGCCTCTGGGGAGGAATAAGCCCATGCACTGGGGACAGGCTGGGGGTGACCAGCTGGAAAGCAACTTGGCAGGAAAGGCCCTCAGGGTCCTGGTGGACACCAAGCTGACCACGAGCCAGCAATGTGCCTTTGCAGCAAAGACCACCAACAACCTCCTGGGCTGCATTAGGTATTGCATCACCTGCAGATGGAGGAAGGTGATCCTTCCCCTCTGCTCAGCCCTGATGAGAACCACATCTGGAGCACTGGGTCTAGTCCTGGGTTCCCCAGTAGAGGTGAGACAGGGACAAGCTGAAGGGGTCCAGGGAAGGGCCACAAAGATAATCAAAGGTTTGGAGCATCTGACATACTAGCAGAGGCCAAGGGAGCTGGGACTTTCACCTGGAGAAGGGAAGTGATTGCTTACCAACCTCGCAGGTAATACCACACACCCACACTAGCTCCCGCGCCCCTGTCTCCCTCTCACCCGCCTGTACCCCAGGCTCTCACTTCCCCCTTCCAAGAAGCACGTGTTCTCATTTCGTAACAACTGGAGCCATTTGAACAACAGACCATCTCCTGCTCCTCCTGCCCTAAGGTAGGATTCTGCCAAAATCAGCTCCTAGCAAATCTTTCATCACAAGTGTTTTCAGCCATGGGGTTACATGCACTTGTGAATTCTGGGGAGCTAAGGCCGGGGATAATGATAGGCAGCAAAATATTAAAACAGCAGAACAGAGTTACTGCAACATGACTGAGCCCCCCTGTACCGAATGGGGACTGTTTCTCTTAGCGTTATTTGCCTCACTTCATAATGTTACTTTCTTTGTTATCTTGATTTACTTGTTCAAGGGACAATTTTTCTTTGCCTAGCTGTTTGCTTCACACGGTCATATTAGGCTTCATGAGATGCTTGATGGAAGTTATCTGCTTTAGTTTATTCTCTTGATTTTCTACTTTTCCTTGAATTAACCTTCATTTTTTTTGAAGGATACTGATTATTATTTTTCAAACTCCACCTACTTAATTACACCGGGAATTCTTCATCACTATTGCCTACCTCTGTCTTTAATCTTATTTTAAGATGAACCAACCGAGAATAAAATCGACACAGGAAAAGTCCTCAATTCCCATCCATAAACTAAACGTCTTTAAGCAACTCTTTGCCCTCCATATCGCCACCCCACCTCAGCAGCCTCAACTTTATTGATATAGAAGAACAGCACGCTACCTCTAATAGCTACAGAAAAAGGCACAAAGCTTATATTGTCAGATTATATCGTACCAGTGCTATACACACATCTGCACATCCAATGCAAAGGTTCTGAGAGTTTGGGAGTGGTTTTGTTTTCAGAAGAACATCGGATCAAAAAAAGGACTTGTTGGGTTCTGACGCATCCTTCGGCACACGGTATTAGTGAGGGAGCAGCTTCTCAGTCATTCTTCAACCACCAGTGTGAACACACCACCGCTGCTTTGAATCAGTGCATTTCAAAGTCATATATGCAAGGACAGTTACATAGCAGAAACTGTTGCAGAGGGCAGAGAATAAACAAAATCAAAATACTTCTCCCATGTGACATTCCTAATGCTATGTAACACTTCCAGCCTGAACAATTTTTAATTTGAAAGAATCATCTTACTGTGCAGAGTATTAATTTTTCCACTCAAAGTATGTTTGCTTTGACAATCCACATAGTAAATGTTTAATGTGTTACTCAACCGAGAAAAACAAAGATCTCCACAGCTACCAACAAGCTCTAATGATAGGATACAATGGTGGTTAGTTTTGTAACACCAAAACTTCAGGCATTGGGTTTGCTGCCATAACAAATTCAGGTGTATTTGGGAGAAGTTGTGTTCTTCAGAGACAGAAGCTTTCCTCACTATTGTAAAACCCAAATACAGTAGTATTTGCTTCTTTGTGAGATGGAACTGAAAGATTAAACATCCTCCAAGTCCCATGTTAAGAGCACCCACATATGGTTCTATCCCCTACATTTAATGAACATTACAAAAAATGTTCAGAAACAATAATAAGAGTTCTCCTTCTCCATAATTAGGCACTGCCAGATCTGAGAGCAGAGAAACAAATGATGCATGCTACACCAAAGGAGTGACTCTCAAAGAGAAAAAATGGAGAGCAACCAGAGTACCCATGGGTCAGATACTGAGCAAGGAAAGAAATAGTAAGGAAAAAGGAATAAATCCAGACTACAAGAACATCAGGCTCGTTAATAGAACGGCAACAGAAACATGAAGTTCAAAGAAATATTTTTGGTCATTTGCTTTTAGTCAGACCCTCTTTCTTAACCAGCTCTGTTCTCCTGGTTAAAGGACACACACCATACCACATCAATTCTGGCATAGGATTAGTAAAATAAAAAGATGGCCACAACTGAACTGGAAAAGATCTTGTCATCAGTTCTGTTGGCCAACACACACTAACTAGAAGTATTCTGGGAATAGCTTTTCGGTTGGGGTTTTTTTTTTTTTTGGCAGGAGCAAAAAGCGCCAAAAAACCAGTCTCACACCAGCACTCAAGAAGTGATGCCCTCTGAGAGGAGAAGGAAGTTTCTGCTGTGCTGCTAACGGTGGGCAAACAGTTTCTATTCCAGGTTACAGCCCCGCGATGCTTTTAGTAACACCCGCACTACAAGCGGTAGTTTATGTCCAACTTCTCCCTCCTCCCTATGTTCCTGAGCATGCCAACTGCTTGCAAAGAACTATGGGTTTTTAACCAAAATGGATTTCAACCATCAGTCCATCCACAATGCATCACACTAAACAAATGACTGCAGAAAGAGCCACACTTGATTACTACAGGAAAAACTAAAGAAACATACCACAATATTTATTTACACAGGGTAATGATAGCTGTAAGCATATAGGTTTCCCAGTTACTCTCATCACAACTGCACTTCTGCAGAAGTTGCTACCATGTCATATTTTTCAACATCATTGAAATGTTACCAGGAAATAAAATACATTCTTCACAAGACTTGTATTATAGGCTAATCAGTTCAACTTTTAACAAAATGTATATGGAAACGGTTATTTTAAGTATGTGCTTGATAACACTTGTAATTAGATGGGCCTGATTCCGTAAAATTTAAGGAAAAAAGAAACAGCTTAACAATTCACACTTTTGAAAAAATAAAACCAAATATGCAACTGTTCAGAGTATTACATTGTCTTGTAAAGTGATATAGAAGCCCCTATCTAAATAGGTTAGCAGTTCTCCTAAATAAGTGTATTGATAACAATTTGCAAGTTAAAGCTAATTAAAAAATACACTGCACCTTGCAAACCCATTCTAGAGAATTCACCATTGTAACACTCAAACTCACCACACTCCTTGCTCTAAAACACAAAATTACTTCTAGGTTGAAAATACCAAGTTTTTAAAATTAAAACATGCAATATTCATTGATAACTAAGCATCTTTTTCGGGAAGCAACTTACTTGATTGAGTTTCTGAAGTGGTCCTCAGCGGGATTTTTTACTGTACAGCTGTTCAGCAACCATAAATCTGCTTCAGCAGAGTTGTCTAGAAGACAGAAAGATACAAACCTGTATTAAGAATTATCCAACCTGTCAACTCCTACTTTGCATCATATAAAAAAAGACCAAACTTGGCCAATACCAATAAGTTGAGTATTTGTAAAATGACTTTATATTCAAGGTTTAAAACAATTGCATTCTTGGAAGGGGTTTTTTGTTTGTTCATTGTTTGTTGTTGTGATTTAGAAAAAAACAAACAGTAACACACACGAGCATTTCCACTGGTTTTTTGGTTTTGGAGTGGGGTTTTTTTTCAGAGGAAGAATGAACAGCTTTCTCACCAGGTGAGATGCCACTAGGTTGCACATCATGGAAAACAAAGTTAAGAAAAATGGTTGCTACTCCCAAAAATGCATACTTTCTGGAAAGATCTGGTCTACACAAAAGCAAAAAGATCACCAAAATGCACAAAGTTGCTCTTAAAATTAATTTAGTGGTCAACAAAAGCAGGTTTCACTAACAAAACAAAATCCCTGCTTCAGCTCTACTGATTTAGTGAATTAGTATTACAGAAGAGACAAATTGGAATTTATAAAATGTGAATAGATACTAAAGAGAAAAGTCAATGTAGCTAATTTGGAAAGAAACATGCCTATTTCTAGTTTAGATTATATCTTAGTTATGGTATAATTATATTTCAGCAATTTTCAGACAGAAGTTATTAATGCAACAAATATGTGCTTCCATTCAGATAAGTAATTTTCTTCAAGAACCAAACCTTTCTGTACACAAACTATTGATATCTAAATGCGTTGAGAACTGAATCCCAGAATTATCTGTGGAAGAACATATATAAAAACTAATCCTGTAAAAATATGACCTATAGTACAAAATTACTAGCATAGTCATTTTTCTTGTGAAGTTAGAGCTGCTTTTTGCAAATAAAAGAATGAAGATAATCTGTCTCAAATATTGAAGTGCTCCAGTGTTCATCAGAATAGCTTGCATCAGTTTGGATAAGAAAACCTGTGACACTCTTGCTGCTATTTAGTACCTCCTGAGTACTGAAGTATTGACTGAGGTATCTTTAAACAACATAAGCCAATGAACAATGCGTTGAGCAAACCCATCATTTTTAGGATGCCACATTTGAACTGACATCTTGTTAAAGCAGACGCAAGGTTGCAAAGTTGTAAGCATGCTTACACATGCACTCATCAGGAATGTATCCCCGTAAGAGTGAATATCCTTTTCCCCCCATATAGATACTTAAGACTCTAAACATGAAAAGTGAAAAATCTTTCCTTCTGTCTCACTGACACTTCTTCCAAAGACCCTTTCCAATTAACTAGCAGTCACTTAACCTAGGAAGCGGGTAAAATGAAAGTCACACATAAGATAGCAACTAAAGGACATACTTATGTTAAATAAAACATTCAGAAGGATTCCAACCTTTATTAATAGAGATTACACCATTAACTTGGATCAAACACTGGTCCCTTCTATGATAGCGAAAGGCTACAAAGGAGTAATCAAATATAAGACTCAGACCTTTAGCTATTTTCACAGAATCATAGAGGTTAGAAGGGACCTCGACAGATCATCTAGTCCAACCCCCCCGACAAGGTAGGGCCACCTAGAGCACATCACTCAGGAACACGTCCAGTCGGGTTTTGAATGTCTCCAGAGAAGGAGACTCCACAACCTCTCTGGGCAGCCTGTGCCAGTGCTCCGTCACCCTCACAGTGAAAAAGTTTTTCCTCATGTTAACCCGGAACCTCCTATGCTCTAGCTTGAACCGTTGCCCCTTGTCCTATCGCTTAACGAGACCGAGAAGAGCCTGGCTCCATCTTCCTGACACTCACCCTTAACATAATTTTAAACATTGATGAGGTCACCCCTCAGCCTCCTCTTCTCCAAGCTAAAGAGACCCAGCTCCCTCAGCCTTTCCTCATAAGGGAGATGTTCCACTCCCTTGATCATCTTTGTGGCTCTGCGCTGGACTCTCTCTAGCAGTTCCCTGTCCTTCTTGAGCTGAGGGGCCC
>VWZZ01001727.1:46467-111643 GCA_013399095.1 Psophia crepitans
TGATGAAGATGTTGAACAGCACTGGTCCCAGTACCGACCCCCTGAGGGACTCCACTGGTCACAGGCCTCCAACTAGATTCGGCCCCACCCACATTCAACCACAACCCTCTGACTTCTACCTTCCAACCAGTGCACAATCCACCTCACTACCTGATCATCCAGGCCACACCTTCTCAGCTTGCCCACAAGGATGCCGTGGGAGACTGTGTCAAATACCTTACTGAAGTCCAGGTAGACCACATCCACTGCCCTTCCATCATCCATCCACCTGGTTACATCCTCATTGAAGGCTATCAGGTTGGTCAAGCATGACTTTCCCTTGGTAAAACCATGCTGACTGTTCCCAACGACCTTCTTGTCCTTGATGTGTCTGGTGACAGTGCCAAGGATAAGTTGTTCCATCACCTTTCCTGGGATGGAGGTGAGGCTGATATTTTAAACATAAAGCGAATGTACCAAGATCTGACCCTGTCTTGACAGGTTGGGAAAGAGGATCAAGTTCAATTTTAGTCTATACAGAAGTCAAAACAAAAATGGAACAAGCCAACGAATCTCTCCTCCAATCCAGACTACACGAAAACAATGTTTTCAGACTAATGAACATACTATTATATTAATGAACATACTATATTATTTATAAAAATAAGAATAGGTAAAAAAATTGATTAGGAATGAAGCACAGAAAAGCAAAGAAAGGTACAGTTTCAAAATCAGGAAAAGGGTAAATTCTTGGCCTAGTCAAATTCACCAAATATAAAACAAACACATTTTTAAAAGTTTTCCAATAACACTGCCAAAACTTATTTCTTATTCTTTTCAGCAGCCTAAAACACTTAAAAATTCAGCTCCACACCCGTAACACTCACCTGAGAATCAGGAAGGGAACTAAATAACAAGAGTTATGTAAGTCAGACAGGAGACTGGGAATCCATTTAACAGACAAGAGTTTCAGAGGCAGTCATACATCACTGTAGAGCATAGGAATTTTCAAGAGATGTCTTTATTGAGTGAAGAGATGCCTTAATGCAGAGAACACCAGTTCTGGGCTTGGTTTAAGTTCCTCCTTGTATCATGTTCTCGA
Organism: Psophia crepitans; assembly: GCA_013399095.1. NCBI lineage: Eukaryota > Metazoa > Chordata > Aves > Gruiformes > Psophiidae > Psophia > Psophia crepitans. The sequence goes on from VWZZ01001727.1 coordinate 47,549, forward strand.
CATGTGAAGGAAGAGATAACCTCACTATGACAATACTTCTCTAAAGCTAAAGCAAAAACCCCTTCTTCAAAACAACATTGGAAAAACTAACACATTTAAGTTTAGATGGACCTTACACACTAATACAACAGGAAAAATTCCACAGAACAATTTGGATTCCAGGTTATTAATAGACTAGCTCCTTCATTGGGAGTCTGAGGGACAAAAACTGCAACACTTGCAAGTATTTTACACATAGAAAAAATATCTCACAAATAGATTCAAAATCATTCCTTCACCAGTTTCACCCTCTGCAGAATAGAGCGTGCAGAATAAAGGCTTCTGCAGAACAGAATCTTCTGAGTGGTTTTGGCAAAAGGGGTCTCATTAATGTATGCATCTAAAAATCATTTAAGAAAAATACAGGTGTAGTAGAGGCACACACCCTCCTTACAGCAATAGTATTTTTTTATCATATTTAGTTGCTCTATTTCTGCATTTATTTTTTAATCTTTTTTTCTTACTAACTCTCGTTCTCTCTCGTATGGATATATTTACATATGAGATTTTATTATACATATACACACACACATTTATGCATTACATTATTTATTAATAAGAGTTCATACTGCAACTCTTCAAAATTACAGCTGAATTTTCTTAGTTCCTTACTGCACTGTCCATACATAAAAGAATTACACACACTGGTGTAGATTCATCATGACCTACTGTATATTCTCAAGAAAATTTCAGTTTAAAAAAAAAATTGTTTACCGACAGGGCATTTTTCGATCAGGTCGCAGGAAAATATGCACATTTACAACGTTGTGGGGCAACGTGTCAGTGGTCACGTTTTGCTTCCGGAACTTTTGATGCACTTACACTAACTGCAAGGCCTTGATGGACATGCTGAAACAAACATGGACCAAACCACCAGATCAGAGTTGGCACGTATAAACAACATCTTGAGGCTTCATAATTACTAAGTATTAAGCAACACTGGGGGGTAAGAGTTCTTTATTCAGGACAGGGGGATCAGCTATAGGTATACACAGCTATGTGTGTGTATATATACAGACACACACCTTTTCCAACTCCAGACTCCACCTTGTAAGGTCATAGTCAAGCTGGGATTTGTTCCTTCAGCAGGCTGATGCCCATCATCCTCAGAAACTTCCATTAGGCCATAAGATTTTGGAGAATCCTCCCAAATTTCAGCAAAGAACAGAGGTTTGTGTTTGGGAACTCTCACAGATATGACTGAAAAGGCCAATCTAACCTTCACAGGTGGTTTTCCAGCAAGTCATACATACTGTAACAGGCAAAATTAAGGCAAGAACCACAAGTACAGTGAACATGAATTACAGCAGTGAATGTAAGTGTCTTTTTCTATATCCTGCAACAAACTTCTCTAAAGGAATCTTCTTTCTTCAGCTTTTTCCCCCATGTTCAGCCTAAAGATACTTTTTCAATGATGATATTTTGCTGTTGACTATTTTGTGATCAACTACTTAAACAGTTTGCTGTATGTTAAGATATTTTTAGAAAAAAAAAAAGTTATGCCAAATCTCCATTGTATTAAATGTCCAAAAACAGAGCTCAAAACCATGGCCTTTCTGCATTGTGACATCTTTTCCATAAAAGAAAGGCTACACTGGAAGTAAACCACAAAGTCTATCAGACGCTCTGCAAAACAACATACGAGTACAAAGACACTGAAAGGTCATGGAAACTTCTGAACACTTCACTTAATTGGGAAGCTCTGGAAAACACAAATTGGTTGCATTATGCAATACTAAGAGGATAAAATGGCAAGAGTCTGAAACATCAGTATACCTACAGAGGAAAATAGTATTTACAATTCTTTTCTAACTAGCATTTTCGGGTTTGTTATAATTTTAGAAATCAGATCTCAGCAGAACCTTTTAAGACAACTGTAGTAATACTATCAGCTGAAAATTAAACAATTGACTTGGTTTTGCCCTAGTGTTTTAAGTCTTTTTTTCTTTCAATTCTTTTTCCAGAACTTTGTTTTCTTCCAATCCCCACCAAACCACATCTCCTTGAAAAAAATCAACACACACACAGAGCCCTGAAGTAGAAGAAACAGATAGCAAAGCCCTGAAAGAATAAGCTTTCTTTACTTTTTTCGGCACATCACTCCTCTCTGCACTGAAACTGCTACCAGATTTTCTCAGCACTGATTGCTCAAAAAACATGACTCAATTTGTATGACATCTTTTTAAATCCTGTCCATTGGTCTGTGTAACTTCAGTCTGAAACATTTTTACATTCACAGAAGGCTCCCCCAAGGCCTTTCCCTCCCGCTCTCTTTATCCTGCTCCTAAGCTCTCTGTGAGCCTTCCTTCTCACCCTTTCTGATTTTTCTTTTACATGTAACTCTCTTGCCCAACAGATGGACCTCCAGTTTCTCTGTTTTCATGTGCTGTATTCTAGTCTCTGTTCCTCTTTACAGTCCTCTCCATTAAAGCTTTGCCCTGTGCATTCTCACTTCCAAAGGAGCTCTGGCCCCTTCCCTTGATCGCCCGCCTGGCATTTTATGCTCCGGAGCCAGACCCAGGAACACCCACATTATGTACCTGGAGCATGTGCTTACACCTGGACTCCATGTGAACCATCTCCCCCAAACAGACACAAAAATCTAAGCATGAGGACATCTCACAGCCAATTACAAAAGTCATCCAGCATCTTGACTGGAACAAAGTTACCAAACTTCTTATTTTCTTTCAACATCCCTGTGTCACAGAAAGCCATTCTTACGCCCTGGGTTACTGAAATGAGGTGCTGGTAAATTTAATGATTTCTTGGGCCACTGGGCATCAAGGGACCTCAGCAAGTATTGGGAAAGAATCTCTTTCATAAATATTAGTTCAGAAACACTGTGAGTCATCAGTGCAGAAGGAAGGTACATCTTCCTCTGGGGGCATTAAGTTCAGTTATTTGTTTCTAGACAATAGACTTTCCTCGGCAGAGGAAAAATATACAAGGTTGAGAGGAACAGGAGAAAGCGATTATTATTTTTTTTTGCTTTTCACTTGCCAGACCTTTCCTTGGCACACAAAATATTTAGTTACCTTTTGCTAGTTCTCAATATTTTGTATCAGATACAGTTAACTATCAACTTTCATATAACATGTCTTACAGAAAAGATTCCAAACAAACAAGCACTTTCCCTTTGTCTGCTCCCTCAACAGCAACTACAAATCAAAACCACAAGCAGTCATGAACTTCCAGATGGCATTTGTTTGGAATCTCGGAGCCACATTATCAGTTCCCACTTCTGAAGACCTACTGTGCATTTACCAATGATACAAAACACTGAAACGCACGCTTAAAGTAGTAACTCTGCAGATTGCAAATGTCTTTCAAAACAGTCCCCTCGTCTCTTAGCAGCAGCGTTAGGACGTAAAATATAAAAGGGTCAACTTGATTGCAACATGACTTGTTTTCTCCTTGGATATTTGAGATACTCTGGTCATAACAGCTTACTTCATCTACAATTAATGAAAACACAACAACTTGGTTCACCCTGCATATATGTTACTTAAAGCTCCGTAAGGAAAGACAGGCTGGTTATCAAATCAGGTAGTATGGACAGGTCTCCATTAAAAAAAAAAATAATTCTCCACCATGCTCCTTGCCCTAATTTAAACTGCAAATGTGCAAAGTTGCTATTTTTACTCTTCATTAACATTTCCATTACTGAGATAATTGCACAAGTAAGCTTTTCTGTTTCCTCCTGATTTTAAGGCATTGAGTATTTTTAGTAAGTTCATTTCTGAGCAGACATCTCAACAGCAGCTACTGCTGGACTACAGACAGGTTTTATAAAGCCTTCCAGATAGGAATCGTTGTGTCCACTATCAAAGGACGTTTCTCGCTGTGTCGCACCAAAACAGGGGTGCACAGGGACTGTCCACTGAAGACATAAATGAGTAGGAACAGCGCATGTTTGAACACATACAATCTAGCTAGTTCAACTAAGGGGAGGGAGAAAAAATAAAAACCAATAACACACTATACACTGGTTTCAAAATACTACCTGTTAAATCCTTTCCTTTTCAGTATGATAGACAGAAAACTCCATTTTATTTATTCATGCATATTTTCATGCCTGTGGCATTTAAAAAAAAAAAAACTGTTACATTTCCAGTCACCTCTGAAAGCCCATTCCCAAATAAGAAGCGTACTGCGATACACCTCTCTCTCCAGCTGTTTATGTGGTAGCGTGCAGCTGCTGGGACAACTACTGAAATACAGTTGGTGTCCCATTCAGTCTATTTGTGACCAGGAACCTTGCCTTATCAGCCCCTCCAAACAACGAACTCAAATTCAAAATATAGTAAGTCTGTGGTTGGAGTTAGCCAAGGCCAGCAGAATAGCTTATGCTGCTATCACTAAAACTAAGGGCAACTTTGAGTTTACCCAGAAGATATCTTTTAACTGTAACTTGAACAAAATACAATAGCTGAACCCTTGAACTAATATTAATGTATGTACAAATAATGCAGGCAAAATAATCTGTATTTCAGAGCATGCATGTTGACAGAATCCATCAGGCCTGGCCACAGGTGTACTGAACACAGGACACAGCACAGAAGAAAAGGCACACAGAAGAACAAATTTTGCTTCAAAACATCGACCGATAAACTTTACATTCCTCTTCATTGTGTGACCATCAGTAGCACACAGTCTTATGTGCACTGGGATTTTGAAGTGAGTAATCCATTCTCTAAATACCTTCCATCTCTGCTCTAGACACAGCACAGGCTGCAGCCTGGGTCCTAGATGATCCTTGGAGTAACCCACCTTTTTCTTCCACTTCCCACACACTTACATCAGACTTGGAGGCTATGGCAGCCGTACTCCTGCTTGGAGCAGATCAGGGTCTGCACTGCAGCACCCAGACACACAGAGGCGGGTAGGAAGGCTTCAGGCCATCCATCCTGAGCCACACGTAAGCTGCACAAAGTCATGAACAGGATAATTAAGTATAATTTAAAGATTTACTGTGTAACAATTGCAAGAGTTCAATTAGTTTATTGGACTATTAGTTTATTATTCCATTTCAACTCCACCTGCAATGTCCAGCTGATTTTTCTACCCAGCACAGACAATAGGAATTGACAGTTACTTCACCGGTTTGTTCGCTTTCTCTCACTCACTAAATTTTCCGTGCATTAAGGCACCTAAGGATACCTGATGTTGTGAAAAAAATTGAAGTTTAAAAAGTGTATAACTAGAAATGTTTCTTTTTGAAGAGCAGCAGGTAATCACATTGTAAAATTGCAGTACCCATAGGCCATTTCAGTAATTTCCTTTAATTTCTCTCCCCATTTGAATGTTAACTTTCCTAAACCTACAGCCACCACCACATCTGCAGCCGGCGAACATCTAACTCATACAAACAAGGTCAAGTAGCCTGTTTTAGCCAGGCTACACTACAATGACATACAAATAACTCCAACGACTCATTCTGATGATTAATGCGGCTAGAATTTGTTTTGTTGACAGAATTTGGAAAAATCCCAGAAACTCCTCCTCCTCTAAGTTTTAAGCCTGCTTGATCTTCCAGAAATAACACATGCAGTATGATTCAGTGCTTTTTTTGTCTCTTTGTATTCCCTACATACAGCTTCATACGCAAAACACAGGAGTTATTCAAATGAGCAAATACAGACTGATTGTTTCTATCTTAGTCACTAACAGTCCAAAGTCAACCAACAAAAGAAGTCTTGTACAATGCCATGCAACCAAAGTTTCAAAACACATTGCAAATATTGACTGATTTACCTTCAACACCCACATATTAAACTCACTCAGCCCTACAACAATTTCTTTTCATCCTGTACATGTAGACAAGTAGGCTCAGAGTTCCTATAACTTGATGAAGGCACACAGATGTTCATGCAAATAAGCCGAGATCTTAGTCAAATTGTCCCTGACTTCAGGCCTGTTCCTAAACACAAAACCGTTGACTAGATTCACATGCACAAGCTACTTCAGCATACATCATTTAAAGACCAGACCAGTGATATATAATCTTTTGACAACAAGTTTTAAGGTGTCCCCAAAAAACAGACCTTCAGTAATCTGGGTAACCTAGCAAATCAACAGAAAACACTGAACAGCAGATTAAATTTAATATTTTCTATGGGACAAGGTAAAAAAAAAAGCCCCCCCCCAAACAAAAAACCCAAACAACTCACAAATAACACCACTCCCCCCCAGAAAAAAGAAAAAACAAACAAAACCAGATTACAATAGCTCTACTAACTCCCCACGAGTCCTCAAACACAACTTTTGCAGATGTGTCTGAGAGCATCTACTGAAGCCTAAGTGCTGCCTGAGAAGGATGACAGCTGATGTGTGAGCTCCAGAAGAATCTCTAGATTTCCTGGGGCTCACTGAAAAATGTTCTCATTTTTGATACAACACTTCAGAAATCTCCACTCGCTTTATCTATAGTCTCAGAAGAAAGCTTACTTCGTAGAAGTTAAGAGGATTTGATTATGTTTTACAGATCAGAGTTTCTGAACAACTGGTAAAATTTAAGTGAAACTGATGATGTCGAGAGCCAAAAGACACAAATGCAAATAAGAAATGTTGTCTAAACTATTATTTGGAAATATCACATACTGGGGTATTTTTTTAAAGTACAAAAAAACCACTGCAGTCAAGCATAAAGAGCTAATTTCATATGCTGACAGCAAAGCCACAGGTGAATGAAAAATAAAAGTTTTATGGTTTTCTGTACACACCACATGATTCCATATGAATTTGCTGTAAACAGTAATGAATATTTCAGAATCAAGAAAACTGGAATCTGTCCCAGGAAGATCATAGGTGTAACGCTCTGACAAGCCTCACTTAAACAAATGCTTCTATCTGCAGAGCTAATGAAATGTTAACAGCTCTCCCTCCTAGGTCTGGGGCGGGGGTGGGGGGAGAAAGAAGAATATAGAAATGGAGGGTTGCTTCAGGCAGGTAACAACCTGCTGGGGTGGGCACAGCAGTCAGAAACCAAAGACCTTTCTAAAATGCAATGGCATCACTTGAATTACCTACTCGGTGAAGCCTCTCGCACGTCCAGCCCCTGCAAGCCACAAGCAGGTCCAACAAAAAGAAGCTCAAAGCAGTGAAGTAGAAGATCCTCAAGTACAGCAAAATTCCCAAGCAAATGAGGAAGAATCTTTGCTTCATTTCAAGTGTAATATAAAATAGATCTCAGGTAATTAAATGCCTTAAATAAGACCATAAATGGATAATGCTAATTTGGAGAGCAGCTTCACTCCACAGTTTTCTTACTTTTTCAGTACACCTATCCTGTACAAGTTGGCCCACGGCACTGAACTTCCTCACTTCCATAACTTCCTAATCTCCATTCATTTTCACAAGAGCCAGGATTAGGGTTTTGCTGTAGTCTGCAAGCTAAAGCTAAATTTTATTCCTGTATCTGTTTCATAATCTTTTCTCTCTAAATTCTGTCTGCATTAAATTGTACCTAGAAGCAATATATTGATTTCAAATGCCTTGGTTCCACTTATTTCTCCGGATACCTAATGCCACAGGGAATATGGATTTAGGTTCCATCTATCACTTTTAAAAGAGTTAAAATATATAAGCTATTTGAGCCAGATACGTCCAAACACTTATTAAATTGTAGCTTCCGGCTATGTATTGACTTTCTCAGAACCACCTTCACACCTCATCTATTTGCTACTATATCAGTTTTCTGAAAAGCAGGAGATACTGGCTTAAGGTACCATACCCAGCAGCCAGATAAGCCTTTGCTGTGGTTAATTCCCAGCCATCATCCCCAGTTCAGATTATCAGCAGAATTTAGTGCTTGTGAAAGCTCCAGACTGAGCACAGCGGAAATTAAAGTTCACGCTTTACACACACCACAGACAGATGCAGTGCAGCCACCAGAGATGCAAGCTTCTTCACAAAATCTCACCAACAGGTCTCCATCACGCTTTGACTACAAACCTTTAGGACAAAGTAGCAGTTCTACTTCTCTGCCTGTTTATCCAGAATTGTAAGGAAAGTCTATGCATGGGAGAAGAGAAGAGCAAAGCTGCACTGGGAAAGTAAAACAAAGATCAAGCACAGGCAGATGTGCGAAGATGCATCCCAGCTCCACCAGCCCTTCCTCCATGCCCTGACTCATACGGAACAGACACGTCAGCCCATGCAGCTACTGCAGCAGTTACGCAACCCTCTGCATTCTCGCTACCCATTCAGACCGTTTCTCCAACCCTTTACTTGCTTGTGCATCTGAACTATCTAACAACATCTAACTAAGTGAACAGGTAAGGGCAGAAGCAAAACAAGACGCTGGCCACCCAAAGCAGTCCCCTGAAGAGGTTAAATATTTGTGTACCAGTAGAAAGATATTCTGTACAGCCTCAGACATGCTTTCTCTATCGTGCCTCTTCCCAATCTTGACTGCATATTCAACTAATATTCTTAAGAGTCAGCTGTGTTAGGTTCCTGCCATTTGTACAAAAAAACCTAACAGATATTCTAGGACAAGCCTATTTTGAAACTTTCAACAGCATTGACAAGTGCCAAAAGTTCAAGTATGCCAGTTTTGCATAGAAAATGGCTTTATGAGCCCAGAGCAGTCCAATTTCATCAAGCACAAACCAAACACTAGTTACAGGCACCATGCAAGTATTATTTGATGGAGCAGCAGCTCCAAAAAATAAAACCATTTTGAAAACAAGAGAAGGTAGGTATGTGTGAGGATCCATTTTCTCATTTTATTTGGAAGCAACATCTCAACATTTCAAGCAGCGTCACCAAAAGTGATGCTGAGGTATTACAGCAGTGAGCTGCATGCCCAGCGTGCACAGTGCTGTCTAGTGATTCTCCATCTTCAAGGAAAACACAGGAGATCTGCTGTAAGAGCTCTATAGGCCAGTGGCATAAAAAGTCAAAGTCACTTTCTTACTTTTAAGACTTCAAGGCCTGTAGCCATCCACAATTTACTTTACATTTTCTATTGTGAGAGGGATCTTTACGCAAATTCCTTTTTCCACGTTGATGGCTGAAGCTTAATTTGGTAACTCCCAAGATCACTATCTATCTTCCTTTGTATATTTCTAACTTATGACTTCACTGTCTTTACAGCCATTTTCATTTACCACATGTTCTCTAATTTACCTTTTCTTTGCTTTCAAAGTTGAATTTTAAAAATACCATGTGAAGTTCCTACAAGTCGCACAACCCAACACACTCTGGCACATTATCCACATTATCAACTGCTTGACACTGACATTATTTTTAAGAACATTTTTGGTAAACCCTAAATAACAAAAAAAAGTCAAAACCCAAAAGCAAACAACTTTTTAAATGTACTTTTAATATATGAAGATAAAAATGCTTATGGTCATAACCACTCTTTGCTGAAGAATAATGATTACAGAATCACAGAATACCCTGAGTTGGAAGGGACCCATAAGGATCATCGAGTCCAACTCCTAGCTCCACATAGGACCAGCCCAATCAGAGCAGATGACCGAAAGCGTTGTCCAAACACTTCTTGAACTCAGCCAAGCTCAGTGCAGTGACCACTGCCCTGGGGAGCCTGTTTCAGGGCCCAACCACCCTCTGGGTGAAGAACCTTTTCCTGATCTCCAACCTAACCCTCCCCTGTTGCAGCTTCATGCCATTCCCTCAGGTTCTACAGCTGGTCACCAGACAGAAGATTACTTCCAGTGGGAGAAGACATAAGTTGTTCTGTTACCACACGACCTTCAGTCTTTTCAACATTTCAGAAGAGCAAGGCCTAACAGAAATGAATAAAACATTGTGAGATATAAGGTGAGGTTGTACAGCGGTAACAGGACGCCAGGAGGTCCATGACCACAAGGAAAGCTTAGACTTCCTACCTTCAATTCATAAAGTTACATGGTATTGGTTTGTAACTAGTCTTTATTTATTTCAACTGGCCTTGAAACAACCTTAAGAAAACAGTACAACCTAGAAGTTGTTAACAGACCTCCCTAGGTAAAGAGAGGAAAAGAAGAAAAAAACCACCCATAAGCGACATCCTGTCACAATGTGTCTAGCAAGATGCAGAAATACAGGTACCAACTAAATGTTAGGGTTATCAGTACAGCTTAGCAGTCAGGATATTTCTAAACTGAAATACAGCTGGTACTTCAGCCTATCGACACAGCACGGACCACGCATTGGAGAGCCCAGCTAAAACCAACATGAAACCGTCAAGTTCTCCCTCAAGCACCGGCAAAGCAGGCAGCTTCCTGTCTTTGAAAGCCCCTCACCTACCATTTCAGGTTCATCCACACATTCAATCTGCATAAAGCACAAAAGTTAACTGCCACAAAGTGCTTAACCCCTTGCATTTAACTAAAGGTCCTGCTCTAAGCTCTTCCAACTAAAATTACACTCAGACTAACGTGTTTACTACTGTTCTACTTATAAACCAGGAAAACAAAGTCACCATGAGATAACGAAATTCACATTTTCACCTTGTCCTCTTCCTCAGTTACATCAGCCCTCTGCTAGCACCTCCTTAAAGATCTGCCAACATAGATATTTAGCCACCAAGCATTGCACCAAGGCTGCAATGTGCATTGAAGTTCAGCTCTATACAGTCAAGTTCATTTTAATGTCCAATATGTATGGAAATACATACAGCACCCTGACTACTGCTCCAATGGCCCTTCTCTTACTGAAAAGAAATAATTACTGTAAAGTCACAAGTACTTCAAATATCCAGCAGTCACTCTTTTTCTAACTGTGGAAAAAGAGGGCTGCAGTTCTATTGTCTTTTAAAGGTAAGTGCAGAGAATAAATAAGTACTTGCTTGATGTAAACAAAATTTAAAATTGTCTTCCAAATGCCAGAAATGAGAAAAATCACAAGATCCTTTATTTTGATTTAACTCAGATTCAGAAGAATACTGTTATGTGAAAAAGCTTTACAATTCCCACAGCTTTTCACCTGGCAGGAAGCGCTCCGGGAAATGCTGCGATGCTTTCAGATAGGTACGGTGGAGAGGACTTGCAGAGGCCAGAGCCACATGCAGTGTTGGGACATTCGCTAACAGCTACACAGAAGCAAGTGTCTGATGGTACTTTAAAATGTTAACCACAGTCTTCCATCAATAGATGTTTAGAGTCACTTTCGATAATTTATTTCACAAACCAAAAAACAGTGTAAGCACTGACCTCCACAGTTAAAACTGATGCCGTAAGGGATAGAGAGGGTATATACATATAATGGTAGAGGGGAAGTGGCAACTGTAGTGGAGAGGGAACAAAAGCAGTATACAGGCCGACAGAAAATTCAGGAAATAAAAATCACTGAAAGTACTACCACCCCAGGACAATTTCCAACTGTACTGTTTCCTGTTTGAAAACCACAGCATTTGTTACATCCTGGATATAATCTGTCAGTGTTTCTTGGTAAAGATAACAGACCTTTTATCACAAAAAAAAAAGTTTGTTTGAAGTTCCCTACTTTCCACCAAGTGAGGATTAAAAAAAAAATTAAGTAAAAACCCCTGTATTCAAATTTATATTAATATTCACAAAATAGACACCACAGCACTTTATTTGATACAGGCTTTTAGTAGCTATTAATCATCACTGGGCCTTGCAAACACATGCAATGTATTTTCCATTAATCATCTGGCACTTAACACACAATGTTGGAAGTGGCTTTGAACAGATATATTTTGCCAAAACTCCCAAGTTGTAAAACTGAGAAAGTATCCACCTCTTTGCAGAGGCTCCCCTACTTGCCACTTGCTGTCTCAACTTCTCCTTTACTGGGACGGGGCAGGGAAAGAGAGAAAAAGAAAATGCAGCTTTTGCCCCAAACCACACAGGATTTGCCTTTCTTACAAAATGATCTACAGCAGGTCCATTTTTACCATGCTACAAATGCTCACTCTGGTGAATCGCTATGTTTTGGTTTAAAATTAAGTGATTTTTTTTTTAATTCCTCATGCTGAGCCACATATCTTCGTCGCATTTGTATCATCCTTAAATTCTCAGCTGGCACGGCATCATCAAAATAATTACTAAAGTTACTGTATTTGATTTTAAACTGCACACACAGTCCAAACTCCCCAACAAATGTGATTACTTACACACATCAAGCACAATTAAGTCCTCTGACCAAAGCAAACACTCAAGATAACAGGCACCTTTTCCTGAAAAATGTCCTGCCCGAAAGCACATTAATTATTCACAAGTTAGCCCATGTTATGAAGTAGAAACAAGATCATTCTACAGAAGATAAACTGAAGAAACCAGTTTCCTGAACACAGGAAAAAACAACTAGAAATCAAATGTTTGCAGCTCTAACAGTCAAGATTGTCATAACATTCAATGTTTGCTGAGCAACTTGAGATCACACTTACTTTCAAAAGCAGTGCTCAGCACTTAGGACAAAACCTTGGGTGACTTCCTCTCCTTCTGTTCCCAACTCCCTTTTATAATATAATACATATTTAACTTTTTTTCCTTAAATATAAAAATTAATATTACAGGTAGGGCCTTACTAGGTGTTGTAAAATAAACAGCTGACTTGCTTTTCTTTCACTTTCTGATGCACAGCATTTTTTGAAGTACTATCAGTAATTACTACAGATGTGCTGTTTCTGCATTTTTAAACATTATTTCTAGGCACTTAATGGCTAATCAAAAGATTTAGCTATTTGCGAAAATTTATCGAACGTTTCTGTTCTTTCAGGCAGGCCAGAACTTCAAGAAATTCTTACAAGGCTTAAACTATTCAAAAAGTTAAGGCATGCACTAAAAAGCTACAGATCTTTCATCATTATGCTCAGGCTGAAGATTCAAATTAAGTACAGGCAGTAACTGCATCAAAAATACATCAAAGATGACACCAACAGCTTCCAAATTTTCACAGGACCTCTGTTTGAGATTAGGGAGGAAGGAAGATTCAGCTTAAGACCATGTTTAAGCAGCACACACAAAACCACAGAAGGGTACACTTTGAACATAATATTACTATCCATAAGAAAATCTGTACAAAACTAATGATTAGAAAATGCACCACTAAAATACGTAAAGAGGCAGACTTACTGACCTATCCATTTGAAACAGATGATTAGCAAAATAGATAATTAAGTAGTAGAATTTAATCACTTCAGTCTATTTACTAAAGCAAGTAAAAGCTAAGCAAACACTCCCCTTCCACTGACACAGGATGCTCCTGCAAAGTAGGAAGAGTCGGGTACTTGCTAGGAAACGGAAAGCTGTAGAATCTCTGTCAAATGCAGATGCTCTGTACATCACACTCTGTTTCACAGGAAGATTTCAGTTTCAACATGAGCACTTAAGTGGTCTCTATTGTAATATGGAGGCAAATTTGAGATATATTATTAGGACAACTACATCACGTAGGAAAAATGATAACAACTCATTCAAGCAGGTGCACATTTAATATCAATGCCTTGGGAAAAAAGCATATTATTTCTTTAAAAAGTCATTCTTCATTAATGTTTACTACTTCATTTTAATAATACATTGCAAATAATACGGTACCAAAGTCTTCCAGTTGTTTGTTTCCCTATTTTTTTGGTAATTGCATGTTCAATGTCTTTTTGCCATGCATGGAAATATTAAAGGACTTTTACTAGCAGAAGTAAATTCTTCACAGGGAAGAATTTCTTCCTAATATCTAATCTAAATCCCTCCTCTTTCAGTTTAAACCCATTCCCCCTTGTTCTGTCACTACACTGCCTAAGAAATAATCCCTCTCAACTTTCCTGTAGGCCCCTTTAGGGGCTGGAAGGCTGCAATTAGGTCTCCCTGGAGCCTTCTCTTCTCCAGGCTGAACAAGCCCAACCCCCTCAGCCTGTTCTCGTAGGAGAGGTGCTCCAGCCCTCTGATCAACTTTGTGGCCTCCTCTGGACTTGCTCCAGCAGCTCCAGGTCTTTCCTGTACTGGTGGCCCCAGAGCTCAACGCAGTATTGCAGGTGGGGTCTCACAAAGGTGGATTAGAGGGGTCTTTAAACCTTTCCTTATTTTTTATGCACAATAGAGACAGTCATTAGCCAGAGTACTGTCTTCAGTTTGTTTAATGTTATTTTCTGGTGCATTAAATAAGCTTGTAAAAAGATTAAAAATACGTGCATCGTTTCTTCTCGGTACACTGGTTTTGCTCAAAGCGGATCCAAATGCGCAGTGTCAAGTTTAGTATTCCCAGTCTCATAACACAGAGCGCTACCATAAAGGCTTTGCAGGGCTACACTACAAATATATGGGCAATTAGAGGAGTCTTTCAAGAAATGCATTCTCACTCTGGTTAAGAACTAATGAAGAAAAATTGGAAGTGGTAACGTTTAAATTACACAAGACTGACAGTGAATTCGACCTTAAGGAATAAATAGATGTGTATTGTAAAAATGGTCCTGCCATTGAGGGTACAGTAAGACGTATGGAAAGATCTGCAAGCAAATGGGAAACTAATCCTTTGCCTACCAGACCACTCAATAAATTGAATAAACACAAACTAAGACAAAACATATGAGTTTCACAAATATAAGGAGTACTTTATTAGGAGGACTATTACATGGAGGAATGCAAAATAATGATCACTAAAGCCATACTCAAAGTAGCACAGATTTTGCAGGAATTCCTTCAGAAAGCAAGCAAGTTTCTGACAGACCTTTAAGAACTGAAGACTCCTAGCAACCCTAAGGACTAGCAGACTCTTCTAAAAAGCCCTAAAGCTTTATTTTCACAGCACCTTGAGCTACCTAGCATCCAGCAATATTTTCAGACATTTAAAACAGAGCCATTGGCCAGCAATGCCTACCTAAGAGCACACACCAGAAAAGCCGAACCAACCACCCCACTGTACCTTGTAATCACCCAGGTGAGACAACTCATCTGCTTTGGAAGTCAGACTAGCTACCATCCACCGCACAGAAAAGTCAGCCTCCATACTACCGCACCTCTCACTCTATATGAGAACTTCAAATTACCATCTATGAGAAACAAATGAAAGTTTCTCTCTTTCCCCCAAAGATAACAGTTTTACCATCTTTAGCACTGTCCACACCATAAATACCAGCTGTCCTTTTTCTTCAGGGATATGTGACCGAGTAGCAATTCTCAACCTCCAAAGTCAGCTGTTTCTATTTCAGACCTCAGGTCTCTGTATCCAAAAGCACATCTACTTTCTCAACTATACTTGATTATCTAATAAAACACTATCAGCCTTACCCATAAATATTGTACAGATTATAAAGACTTTTAAGGTGTGTACTTTCCAAATCTACTGTTAGCACTTCAAAGGTGATTAACCACCTTGGAACAAAAAAAAA
The DNA here is from genome assembly GCA_013399095.1 of Psophia crepitans. Taxonomy (NCBI): domain Eukaryota; kingdom Metazoa; phylum Chordata; class Aves; order Gruiformes; family Psophiidae; genus Psophia; species Psophia crepitans. The sequence continues at coordinate 62,889 of VWZZ01001727.1, forward strand.
AAAGAAAAAATAGGAACAGCCACCAAGACTCCCCTCAAAAGAAGGAGTTTAATCTAGTGGGGGTGAACACAAATGAGATCATTCACCAAGTCAGAAAGCATTCTAAAAAGATACAGCAGCCTTTAAAAAGGTACAAAACACGATTGGATTAAAAACAGTGTTTAGTTACTATTACCTGAAAACGATGAATTGTCTTCGACATGATGTTAAAAGCCTACTCCTATTCTCATTGCTTTTCTGTCATTTGAAATTAACATTTAAGATGCTAGAGGCTTGCTAAGCTACGAGTATGCGGCTTGGTTGATTAATGAATCAGCTCACAAATGTCAAGTACAGGTTTGTATTTCCTCCAGATAAAGTGTCTCCTGCCCCCCAAATATCTGACATTATATCAGGTTATAATATATCATGGAATATGAAGTCACACAGGTCAAGAAGACACAAGCTGTGTAACACATTACAACTTAACTGGATATTGCTTCTGACAACATAAACAGGTTCTTGAATCCCAAAACAAACATTTGCCTTTCTGCTCTCAACAAACAGGGGGAGCTGATTGACAAAGACAAGAAACATGTCTTTGGGCTGAAATGAAAATATTTCCAAGACATCTATACTAGCGTCACATAAGTGCATACCAACTCTACAGCAAACAGATTCAGACCAAAACTATATTAAATACTAAAATTCAGGTTGTCTTTTGCTAGATAAATATTTTTCACCTATCTTCTTTCTTTCTATCCCATAGCAATCACAAACAAATAGTCCATTCCTGGTTTAGGCACTTATCAAAGATCCAGGATAGGCTTAGCACACTCACAATACATCAAAACACTTGGTAGTTAGTTAAGAGCCTCCCTGCTGATGAAGATTTTTGTGGGAAAAACACGCAAGTGCTTCCACATGCACCCCATTAGAAACATCGCTGTTTTACCCAGACATGACACCATTCTGCCACAGTGAGAATCTAAGGGATTAAGGAACCAACAACTGTATGTCAGGGAAAAACTGATTACTATAGAAAACCAAAAGACTGACAGTGGTTGGTAAGTGCTGCTGTAGCACAAACTGCCCCAAAACAGCACAAGGACTGTAGAATGATAGAATGGTGTGGGTTGGAAAGGGACCTCAAAGACCATCTAGTTGCAAGCCCCCTGCCATGGGTAGGGATACCCTCCCCTCGACCAGGCTGCCCACTTGCATTCTTCCAATCAGCCGATGAAAACTCATAGGTTTTTAAAACATCACTACAGAAGAGAATCAAAAACTAAGTTTGCAATAATGGAGGAACCTAACAAAAAAATACTGATCAGTGCTAAGACTTGAAAGGAAAAGGCAAAATAGGACACAAGCACATAGGCTGTTACCACCAGAACATCAATGTGCAACTACAGCATTAGCCAATAGTAAAACACTTAAGTTGCAGAAACTCATCTGACCACTTAAAATCCACTTAAGAAGCTATCCATTGTGAAATACAGTTCATTACCTATACATTAAAGAGTTAAGTGTGACTGGTTAGAGAAATACTTAGATAATGGTTTCAATTACATCTCTACAATGTAAAACAAGCTTTAAAAGCTACAGCACTGATTAAAAGATAGTTATAATCATATACCTATAATGAAAAATGGAATAGCTACTTAGTCTCAAGGAGCCAACGCTAAACACCACAGGAAAAAAAAAAGTAATCTCAGTCATAGGGCTCTGACTCATAGAGATAACTGAGACAGCCTTCAAGGGTACTGTTACCCTCTTCCCACAGTCTGGATGTCCAAGTTGTTTGTAAAACAGATCCTGGACAGCCCAATATTTTAAAACAAAACTAGCTACATACACAACTTGAGTAGTCCCTGCTCCTGTGCCAGAGCCGTCAGCCAAAAACCAGATACTCTTAAGCAGACTGAGGTGTTTGTAATGCTCACAAAGCCATGTTCAGCCACAGCAGGAAACGGGAGATGATTATTTGTATCTTTTTTGCTCTTCAAGACAGATGAGCTGGAACACTAAAATATACAATACATGTTTGGTCTATGTGGTGAAGATGAAGTCACCTACGTGATTAACTTAAAAACCGTGCTCAGCTTCTCTTCCAGCAGGTTTAAGACTTGACACAGTGCAAAAAGGTAAGATTCCACATTTTCTAAAAGGTGACACAACAATTTTTAATTCCTAGGACAGTATTCAGACAAGAAAGTATATGGGGAAGACTGGAACAGGATCTTTATCCATCATCTTCTGTTGACACTTTGCACCCCTGTCGGATGAGTCCAAGAATGCCAAGATGACAGACAGCAGATGTAAGGAAGCATGAACCAGCTCCCAAAACACTACCTGAATACAGGTGTGATGTCCAGAGGCTTTAAATACAAAGTGTACAGGCATCTGAGGAGAAGAAATGTAAACCAAGGTCTATCCCCAAAGAACCACTTCACATAAAAGACAGTTTTGTGTTTATGCTAATCCTACTGTTGTAAAATTTTGCCTTCTATGACACCATTCAATCTGCGTCTATTTAAAGATACTGTGTAAATTTAATTGTCTCAAACTAAACAAGTAATTCCACGAAATGCGTCGAATCCAGCTCTTCTGGGTATGGCACTTCTTCCATGCTCCCAGAATGGAGAGCAAAGCAGCCTGGCCACGGTTACTAACCGGAGTCAGTTGAGGAAATGAATAGAAATGGAACTTTGGTGGGCTTTCTCATTCATTGTTGCTATTATTTTTAGTACAATCAAGACAATGAAACATTTTTAAACACCCCTTTGTACATACTGTCTTCGTATGACCAGAAACAGTGCTACCCAATCACTAAAACCAGCTATCAATCTGTACAAAAGTAATTCTTAAATCTCAGTAGTTAAATTTCAGACTTATTCCCAATGTATTTTTACTACAAAGATGAAACCTAACTCTAAAATAATTAACAATTACTTTTAGATATAAAAGTTAAAGAATATTTCTTGGAGAAAATGCATATTTATCTGTTTTGTAATAAAATTCAAAACACATTTTCCCTTCAAGGTACACCAATAGACTACACAATATACTTTTTCCTGCATCATCAGATCTACTTTGAAGTTCTGATGTTTATACAGTGTTGACATCAACCAGTGTAATGAAAGTTACTATTTTTCCTGTTAATCACCTAAATAGGGAAAATCAATTCATAATATTTCAAGATCAGCCTGTGAAAAAAATAGAAGTTACTTTCTTTGAACTTAGTCTTACGAACTCCAAGTATGCTTTCAAAGACAAAATATGCAAACCGCAGGCAAAACTCAGGCTCACAAACACAACCTGTTGTACTACCTACTGCAGTGTGTTAAGCTAAAGAAATACAAAACCATCACCACCAGCAGCCAATCATTGTGAAAAACCAGCAGTTTAATTCATTACAAAAGGTCTTCAGTCATAGAATCATAGAACAGTTTGGGTTGGAAGGGACCTTAAAAGATCATCTAGTTCCAACCCCTTCGCCATGGGCAGGGATGCCACCCACTAGACCAGGATGTCCCAAGTCCCATCCAACCTGGCCTTGAACACTGCCAGGGATGGGGCCTCCACAGCTTCTCTGGGCAACTTGTTCCAGTGCCTTACCACCCTCACAGGAAAAGAATTTCTTTCTAACATCTCATCTAAATCTATCCTCTTTTAGTTTAAAACCATTGCCCCTTGTCCTATCACTACCTACCTGAGTAATGAGTCCCTCTCCATCCTTTTTATAAGATCTCTAAGTACTGAAAGGCTGCAATGAGGTTTCCCCTGGGGTAGCAGCATGGTAGCAGGCCAGTTCTGGCATACAGACACCACTTACAGCTAATTAACACTGGGAACAGACTTACGGTCCAGCTTTACAAAGCTTCCCACTAGTACCAGTCCAAGCTTTAGCAACTTTCATCTCTCTCATAGGATCCTCTCACTGGAATGATAGAACTGTGGCTATAAAATTAGCCAGGTAACTGGGCTGGGATAAAAAACAAACGAAGCAGGCCAAAAGATAACCTGTTTTGGTACTGAACTGCTCCATGCAGCACATCTGCAGCGGCCCAGTCAAGGCACGCAAGGGCAACGCAACGGCAGCCGCTCACGCCCGTGTTGCAGCCTGCGCTATGTGGTATTTAGCAACTGAAATGTAACACCAGTAAGTGACACAACTGCAACCATCTCCAAGATTCAAGGCTGAAGACAGAAGATCTGCAGGTTCTTTCTCCTTAGTGCTGGTCTGCTGCTATCCATATTCAAGCACATCTTCCAGCGCAAATCAGATGTTCTGGATTTCTCACACCACTAAATACTTCCACCTTAGATCAGTTTTTTTGTTCCTCCATTTTACAGATGAAGAAAACTCTCAGGCAGTGCTGAAGAGACATTTGATAATCAGTAGGGGCATAAAACTAGAAGAGTGCCAATTTTATTTCATAAATAATCGGGGGAAGAAGGGGGGCAGGACGGTTTCTGCTCTCAGAAATTACAATTGATTTTATCTTTGACAGAACCCTTACATTGACCCACTTTGATCATTGTAAGAGACAAGCAGCCAAAGCACTGGAAATCAGTTTCCAATGCAACAAAGATGCAGGCGAGGGCATTAGGACCTACAAAAATGTTAATAAGAAGTTGATTGTCATACGTGAATATGCTAATAGGTAAATTACTGTTAGCAGGCATACTTGGAATTACCAAAATAATAAAGTTACCACAACTTAAAATTTACTGAAAGCAATTCCAGTTCAAAAAGGTAGCTAGTCATACACACATGGTTGGAGAACTTCGACACACAGAGGTGGGATTTTTACACACGTGCTGTAGAACTACAGAGCACCTCACAGTAAAATTTGTCAGTGGCTACTGACAGTCAGGCTTCAAGTACAATTATTTTCATCTAGTCTTTGAAAAAGTGTTGGATTTTATTAACTTTTCAAGGATTTGAGTAATCTCAATTCAAGCCTGTAGACCTGAAAGAACAATAAATATTGATTATGCTTCAGACGGAAGCCAAAATTAATATACTAGGAAATATTCTGAACACAAATGGCAATTTACTGTCAGGAACAAAACAGATCAACAGCTCATGCTATCTATCATGAAAGTGGCAACAAATCAGTGCTTCTGAAACAAATGAACAAAAGAAACAGGGTGGGGGGGAGAAGCGTACCAAAAAACCCACAATGAAACAATCTATCCCCTACAATTTTTCTTTTTTTTTCTTGCATCTGCTATGAAAAATAAGCTTCAAATTTAAGTCCTTTGTAGACTACAAATGACATTAAATCTGGAAACATGCCACCCAGCACATGCACGTATTACTGAAAGGTCCTATTGACGCTTCATATTCGTGTTCCCCTTTTAAATCTTGTGTTTCTTACAAAATGCTAAGTAGCACCAGATTATTTTTTTTCAAGTGCCATCCACCCAGTAATAGGTCATGCATAAAAAGAGTTAATACACTGAATTCTCTGTAAAGCTTATTACACTGAAGAGAAAGCAAATCATATGCAAATTTCTTAACTGCAAGTATAGTGTGGGGCTAATAAGCACATGAATGCCTCGCTATGCAAAATCCATGCAAATACCTGTGAAAGATTTTAACCTGGTAACAGTCAATATTCAAAACGCATTCAAATATCCATGAAAGATTTTAACCTAGGAACACTGCCTGTCACACTACCTCTCTGTAGTTTTTGTGTACACTGTAATATTTTTCATATCTGTAGCATCTGCATTCCTGACAATACAAAATACTGAGGCAAATGATTAAGCAAATTCTAAAAAAAAAAAAAAAAAAGTGCTTTTAGAAACATCAAACAACAATAAAGGAGGCCATATTTATATAACACACAGACTGTTTGCGTATGAATGTAAGTTTGCATGGGCTAGGTCAAACGAACACTCAAAGGATGCTTCCTCCATGAGAACGTACTAACACTAGAAATAAGACAGGGTTTTTAGACTGTTTTCACGGAACCCATCATTTTTCTCAAAATTAAGCACATTTTTTTTTAGAATCATTAAGGTTGGAAGAGACCTCAAGGATCACCTAGTCCAACCGACACCCCCCCACACACACACCTATTAACCACTAAACCATGTGCTTCAGTGCTGCATCTAACCTTTCCTTAAATACCCGCAGGGACGGTGACTCCACCACCTCCCTGGGCAACCCCTTCCAATACCCGACCACCCTTTCCGAGAAGAATTTTCTCCTCATCTCCAGCCTGAACCTCCCCTGGCACAACTTGCAGCTGTTCCCCCTTGTCCTGTCACTAGTTATCTGCGAGAAGAGGCCGATCCCCAGCTCACCACAACTTCCTTTCAGGTAGTTGTAGAGGGCAACAAGGTCTGCCCTGAGCCTCCTCTTCTCCAGACTAAACAAGCCCAGTTCCTTCAGCCGCTCCTCATAAGACCTGTGCTCCAGACCCTTCACCAGTTTCATTGCCCTTCTCTGGACACGCATCTCCTCAAGTCCTTGTAAACAATGCAATAAGTAGTACATAGGTACAAGAAAAAAATATCTTCCTAAAATTCCATGCAAGCTTCAAATTAGTAGGCTTACTGTGGCACCAGGTAGCATTGCAGAGTTACTGAAATATCAGAGAAAGAATAATTTTTTCAAAAGACTTGATTTTTTAGATAAATCTATTTAGAGTCTTTTACTAGGCATTTAGTATGAGTCCCCCTATGTTAACAAATATTAAAAAATTCTGGTTTAAGCAATTACAAAGTTGCAACTGACCCTCAAATAGTAAACATTGAAAAAGGACGGAACTATACTGCAGCAGAAGTGTTTAATGAAACTAAACATACAATAATATACTTCCACCAAGAAAGAATAATCAGCCTACGACTAAGAAAACAGTGGACTTCAGAAGTGGTGGACTACTTTTAACTAGCTTTCAGCAAGGAAAAAATAGATTTAGAATTACCGACTTTGATTTTACTGATTTTTCCTTATACTTGCTGTGCCCCATTTTCATCTCCTACTTCAGAGGAATAATGCAATTGTTTTTCAATGCTATTAAAAAGTCAGAAAGTGAGAGCATGCATGTTTAACATCTAATAGGAACAAACCAAACAGACTGAATAAAATCTGTGAAGTGATGAAAACTTCAAAATCAGAAAGATTTGTATATGAATCATTTAGACCAGTTTTTACAGATTAATACTGAAGTAATGCATTTTCTATTAAGAGTTTCTTATTCATTTCAAATTCACTTCACATTTTTCTTCCATGACATGAGGTATCTGTCACTACTGACTTTCGTTTTGCCAAGACGTGCTATGCAGGCAATGCCATGCAGTTATAAATAATGTAGGCTGCAATTGTATCGTTGCTTTAAAAATGATGACCTACTTTTAGTCACCAGTATAAAGATCATGAAAGCTAATATGAACTATAGTACTGTGAAGTTCCAGTGCTGAGGCTAATATTGGCCTCTGCAAAAGTGCACTGGACTGTAAAGTTTGAAATTAAATCTGATACTTTACTGTCCAGTAATTCAAAGGCTCTTCTGCTTTCTGTGTCATTCTTCACTGAATTTTGCTTAAAGGGTGTAATTCAGAACTCTATCTCTTCTTTAACAAGCGCCTTCCTGCTAATGCATGCTGTTCCAAAATAGAAATGAGCAAATTTATAGAATCACAGAATGGTTTCGTTTGGAAGGGACCTTAAAAGATCACCTACTTCCAACCCTCCTGCCATGGGCACGTAATTTGTTTTCAAGATGCAATATGTGCATGCTTTGGTTTGTCTGCATACCTACTGTTTAGTATCAGCTAATTAGAAATACAAGTATTCTTTAGAATTTCTTAAGTTCTTACTTTATCATGAACACTCTTGATGTATGCTTAAATGTTTTGATTTGGAGGTCTGGGTTTTGTTGTTTTGTTGGTTGGGGTTTTGGGGTAGGGTTGTTTTGTTTTTTTTTCCCCATTTCTGCTACTGAGAAGTAAAAAGCTTAGACAGCTTGGAGTCCTAACCTCCACTCAAGACAAATTTAAGTAACTTACTAACAAAGGTTCAAAATTCTTTCATTCTTTATTTTTGATATCCAACAGGTCAGAGATAAAAACCCTACTGACCTTCACACCGGTCAGATAAAATTTGGTCATGTCTCAGCAAAAAAGCCTAAATAATGCCATCAAAAACAAACCAAATTTTCAACATACCCTTAGAGCCACCTACACTTCACCTGTATCCGAATACTTTCCTGACTTGAGAAAAGGCATGAAAACATCCTTGAAGAACATCTACATCTCTTCCTGCTATTCACATCATAATAGAAGATCTGCATCTCCATCAGCCTCTACTACACAAGCTATTGAGGAGGCAACTATATTCCCACAAAAATTCTAGTGCACCAAGCAAGCCTAGTTTAGCCCTTGAGGGTCTTACCTCTGGGAAAAAAACAAAAAACCCAGACACACAGAATTAAAACCGATTGCTGCCAATGAAGTTGCAAAAAGAACAGTGTATCTTGCTGCTGTTAACGTTTCAGTATCCCAGCCTCACTGCACAAACTGAGCAGCCCCGAAGTCAGAACACCAGCATGAGAGCTGCCACCCCGTTGCTGTCCCTGGACAGCAAAGTACGGCAGGTGATGCTGCAAGATTAAGATTATACTTCTGCTTAAAGGACAAATGACTCGCTAAGTCCACTACCAGATTTCACTTCAGCTCCTTTTACTTCACGAGAAGGTATCAGTCAAGCCTCAAAGGAGGCTTTCTCACCATTGTATACATCTGCCTGTATTGCCCAAGACCTCTGAAACTGCCACAAATCAGTCTGGCTATGAATAACCAGGAGACTGAAATCTGTGAATATGAGGAGATATTTTTATCCACTAAACGAGCTGCATTTGTGGAAGACTAAGGTAAAGAGAATAGTTTCCATTATAACAGCATGAATAGAAGCCTTTTTCTTTAGGCTGGTAACTTGCCAAGTGGAAATTATAACCCCCCATCTCTTATTAAGGAATTGGAATAAATCCAACATCTGCTGTAACTTAATGTCAAAAGGCAATCTCAAACCTGCACTTGAAACTTTTCAAACCTACTGTACACCCTCTCCCAGGATAACTGATATACTGAAGGTGCCATCTCACCGCCAGTGCTATTTACAAAGAACAACTGACACACAAGAGTAGATTATTGGCAATAAAGCTGTACGTCAACAGGCAGCACGGACACGTTCCCTAGCTAGTGTGCCATTACAGTTCAAGCCAGCACTTTAAATATGTTTGCTGCAGGCAAACGCGCAGGCACATTACTGTAGCTCAGCTTCCAACAGCCAGTCATTAAAGCACAGTAACTCTGGCAGCCCTTTGAATACAAGAACCACCTCGTCGATCAGCTGGCAGGATAAGCCATTCAAATTAATTTCCATCAAGTCTGCACTAGCAAATTGTTTACCTCATGGTACCATAAGTTTAATTTCCCTTTACTTCAAAAATGTACTTGGGTTTCAAATTGTTGCACTTTCAAAATCAGTGCTAAATATTTCAAATGCATCAATACTGAAGCTCAAGAGAAAATCTATCTTCCATGAAAAAAAAAATACAGCAACTGAAACACTTGAAATTTCATTAAATATCACTTCACAAAAAAAGTGAAAAAGATCCTTACAGTGTTATGAACTCCACTTTTAATGGTTTCTAAACAGAACTTTTTTTTCCCCTCATATGTTATAATCAATATGAAATGTTTAAAAGAATCTCACTAAATGCGAGTGGAAATGTTTCCAGTTACTATTTTATTTTGAAGAAAAAAAATAATTTTCCTACATAATTCCTAACTGGAACTATGAACCTCACTATCTCCCATTCCAATCTTAATGTCCTATTAATTTGGGACTAGCAGTTTGATGAAGCTGAAAAATGGCCCAAAGTACATTAAAATCTTCAATTAACACTTCACTGAAGAAGAATGACTATTTCCCTCCTTTGACCAAAGCCTATATTTCTCTTCCACGTTGTAACATTCGACATAACTGAAAACCTCAGTCAGAGCAAAAAAATTCTAAAAACTAAACCAGTTTTTCCTTAAACAATTTTAATTGTTGAACAGCAGCTTCTGACAAAATAGCATACAGTAAAACATGCTGAAGTTTATGCCACCACAGAAATAGTAGCAAAATCCTAACCATCATAGTCTTTCAACAGCACTAGCCACAAAACATGTTACCACTTCAACACTTGCAAACATGTAATGTTATCTTTAGGATAACTGCTGCCTTGAAGCAGCTTTGAATACCAGCTTGGTTTGAAAAGTAAGACAGCAAGGCTTCAAGGTTAAGCACAGTTGTGTAAAGCTACTTGCTTTCTTTTTTACTGTAGTAGAGGAGCACAACTTAAAATCAAACTTGCAACTTGTATAATAAAATAATTGTCTGCTTTAAACTTCTGTCTCAAAAGAAGTCAAAACCTCTATACCAAAATCCTTCTTTGCTAACCACAAAGTATACTTCTTTATATACTTCATTGGTTGCACAACTTTAACACAAATGTTTGCAGATACTTCACTTTCACGTTTTTGTGCATTAAGAGTCATTGCTAACTGTTTTTGTTTACCAAGTAATCAATGGTTAACTTTTCATCTGTCACTTATGTAAATCTGTATTTCGGACAGAAAACAAGGCAGGCTCTCAGAAGTACTAATGGGGAAAACTCCACTTCCTCCTCCCTTCACCCCAGCAGTTCCAGCACAAGGACCTACCCAGGCGTTGTTACCATCTTTCATCCCTTACGCTTTTGGCCCACCAAAAGTATCAACAGTCTTGTTTGGCATTAACGACCTATTTTTAAAGTTTCGAAACTGTACGTGACATTAGGGGTTTGTGCTAGACAGCACAGTCCCGTTGCTCTACACTAGACCACGTGTCAGTTTGAAATTACTTTTACACCACACAGACTGCACTTAGCAGATTCACTACCTTAAATTTTACTTAATAGTATTTCCATTCAACGAGGTATATGTAGGTTCAGGTACAAAGAATACAATGAAAGAGATCTACAAATCTCTTTCTCCAGTGGGCTTCAGGATCAGGCAGTGATGATCTAAGCCTACTGTATTTTGCACACAGTTATATGTTTTAGGAATATAGAAGCCAAAAAATTTTAGTCCGATGCCTATTTGTTGAATGAAGAAAGAAAAAGTAGCCCAGCATAAAGCAGAGGTGTGCGTACAGCAAATATTAAGTATTTTGAAGAGCTTTAACTTCTCAACAGCCATGCATTACATTCATGGAAGTTACAGAAATCGTTCTGAAACTGTCCAACAAATATTCTCCATGAAGAAAATACACTTTCTTACAAATTTTCACAGAAGAAAATACAGCACTTTGTTATTATTATTGCTGTTTGTTAAAACCCAGTGCTTTGCTAAAATCAGCATTTCTTTGTTCTCCAAAACTGAAAGTTGCAAAAATTACAAGACTATTAACTGAATCACAGGTAATCCTTACAATGCCTTCCATAGAGTCTTTGGACAGTTAGCCAAAGGAAAAAAAAAACAACCCCACAACAATAAAAATCACAGTAGTAGGATAAGTTCTTTTACTTAGTGATTTCTTTACCATGGACATGCTGGTCCCAGCCAGTCTCTCTTGTCTAGCAGTTTGGCAGAGAGGCACACAGGCTTTTTTAGAAGAAGGTGTCAGAAATGTGAGAGCCAGCGAGTTCCAAAAGCAGCTGCTTCCAGAGCCATAGGTAATGATGATTTACGAGGTGGGAAAACACTTTGTTATTTATGAACATACAATTCATTCCTGAATCTTTTGCCCTAAAGTTATTTCCAGTAACGAATTTCAGGAGCTAAGTTTACATACAAAACCATTGTATTTTACACGTTAGGTTTTTGTGGCTTTACCTTAGCTGCCTGCCACAACAGTAGCACCACAATTGGATAACTAGTCACATTCCTTCCAAAGTTTCTGCCCCAGTATGAGATGAAACCCTCATTTCTGAGCATTTTCTACCATTCTCTACAAACCACTTCGTTTACTCAGCTCCTTTAATTAGCTGTAACTGTCCAGTAACTCAGAAAACACTGCTCATCCCACCACTTTCATAACAGGGACCATTTTAAATTAAAAAGAAAGCATTCATAGGACCACAAAAGCGCCACAAGAGATTTAGTCATTTCTCACCCAGAGTGAGCCACATGCACTAGCAGAAAAGAAAAAAATACGAACTATAAATGCAAATGACTACACATAAATGACCATATTGATAAGCCTGATTATTATTGTTGTCATTATAATAGAAGAAAAAAACACCTTTTTAGCTTTTGTACTCCTGGTCCTTATGATCCTACTAGAAAAAAACAAACAACAAAGCAGCAACTTTCAAAAAGGCTTTCCTCTTTCTCATTCACCATCTTTCAAAACAGACACACCCCACACAAAAACAAGCATTTTCAGACTCTCGATCAGTGTGAACGCTCCCCTTCTGCATGCTCCTCCTGTCTCTCCTCCCTCTATGCTTCCCCAACAATCCCACAACTTTCCTTGAAGCAAGCTGTGACATGTTGCCCGTGCAACTTCTGGCTGAATATACTAAGGAAACCATCCATCAACAATAACGGTTTAAAAAAAAAGAACCACAAAAGAAAAACAAACAAAAAAAAGCCTTAGAACTTCACTCTCTATAGAATTTATCGAGAATAAATTAAGACATTACTGTTTCCAACTGTTCATTACTGTACCTCAGCAGAAGACTCCAGTCTTCACAGAAAGTCAATGGATCACACGTGATTATTTATATTTTACCCCTCTCCCCTTTTCTTTTTACTCCGCACCGTGGGAAGTAATACAATGACATCTAAACCGCCTTTGGTGGATGACTATTTCAGTGCTCTTGCTCGCTGGTCACACACTGACACAGCAGAGAGCTCTGACAGGAGCAGAGCAGCTCAGGCCAGGCGACAGGTCTGGTGGTTGTTCCTGAAGGCCACCATTGGACCACCTTGCCTAAAGGTGTGAGAATTCAAGTGTTAGTCTCCACACACCAGCCATGAGTTCTATGAACCCACATGGAAAAGCCTTTACATGTGCACAAGTGACAGCCACTTGCCTGCTTCTGAACGCTGGATCCCAGGGGATATAGATGCAAAGTGCGATTTCCCTACAGCATCCCCCCTTGGGCAGCCTACCTCCTCTCTGCAGGTCAAAGTAAACACCACGTATTTAACTCCTTGCATTCCGTAGATTAAACTAGAAGACACCCACCCCACGGAAGGACACCAAGGCAGGCCGCAGGTTCCTGGACAGCGGCATTCCCACCTCCAGCCTTTCATCCCAAAACAGGTCAGACGCCTGCCTGTCTTCCAACACCAAGCACTACCACCCAGCAGCTGGCTAGCACAGATGGCAGGCAGGGGGGAAACTATTCTGTCATTACTGCTACTTTGTAGTTGGATGCCTTAACTATGAAGAAAAGACCTATTTTTTTTACCCTGTTACCTCAGGGCTTATTAATCCAGAAGAAAACAAATCAAGGAAAACTCTCTTGTGCTTAGGATACCTCACAGGAGAAATCCTGCAGGTAAGCAACAGTTCTGTTTAACAACCAAAAAACAGTGAATAATAGCATCGACTTACCACAGAATAAACAGTGGAATTTTTAAAAGGTATACAAAATGAATTATTTTAGAACTCAAACGATTTAACAAAGCAATATAAAACTGGTTTGTGCCAACCTCTGGCCAGAAGCCATCTCATAGTAAAATCTGTAATGTAAACAGTTAACATTCAAAATTTTGAAGAATATTAGCTATTTAGCAACAGAAGTCTCTGTCCTTCTACTTGACACAAACAAAAAAACTCCATCTAGCCATGGAAAAAATCCAAAGATGTGCACATCTCCAAAAAACAATAAATACTTGCTTCACAATTCAGAGGACAGGCAGAATTTCTTCAGTAATGAGCAACTTCGGTAGTTTGACACAACTGAAAAACTTGAAACGTGATTTTTTTTTTCCTGAATTGTTAGTGCATTAGCAAACCACATTTTTAGTAGTCTAATTTTCAGAACTGGCTTAAACCTTACAAAATGTGTTCAAAACCCACACAACTGAAATAGCAAACATTTTCAGAACTGGAAACTACAAGAATGAAATTTTCATAAGAACAATCATTATCAGATTTTAGAGCCATTCATTATTTAGTGATTCAAAACACAAGTTCCAACAACACACGCTAAAAAATGAAGTCTCCAAAATAGTAAGTTCCCCCCATGCTGCTTTTTACTTAAGTAATGGTATTTTTCAAATCAGGAAGCTAATTTATTATACATTTATAAAAAATACATTTAATCCTTTGCATGGCATTGCTAAAGACAGACTCCCCACTAAGCTGCCTAAGGCATTAACTGGAAAGAGGCAAGTCCTGTGGCATAATCTAAGGTTTGGTGCATAATTGATAAAAATTGTGCAATTTCAGAAGACACTTGTCATATTATATATAAATACACAAGTAAAAGCTCTAAAACTGAAGTCTCCCCTCTTTAACAGTGCTCAGGTCCCACAAAAACTGTCAGTCCCAGGAAGATCTCAAATCCCATCCTACCAGTGCAGATTCCAGTAACAGTGGGTTTGGGTGGGTTTTCTGTTTGGGTTTTTCTTTGTTTGTTTTAAATCTGAGCTCATACTATAGAGAACAAAAACCTGAGGCAGATGTCTTTAAGGAGTTAGAAACAAATTGTGCAAGATGTGTGTATACCTTATCTTTCAAAAAATGCTTAAATAGGTGCCAGCAAGATCAGCTCAATGCAATCTACAGCTGCATGACCGAAAGAAACCCCCTCATTAGATCACTACAACAAATTTCTTTTCCTGCCCTTTATTTAGCATTCAGGGAGACAAAGAAAGGAAGACCACATTTAATTGGAGTTGTCACCATCTCCACTCACCCAGCATAGCTGGTAAGCTTGCAAGAGTCCAAGTCAAGGTCCAAAAACTCACTGAGCTTTCTGTGTGCTCGCCTTCGGAGCTCAGCTGAGGCTATAGGGGTTATAGATCATGCGAGTGGATGTGTCTGGTGGATACCAACCACGGAGTTGTGACACTGCGAAGGCCCTGTGGCAAGGCGACTATGCGGGAGGAACAAGTCTTTCACAATGTTTCATGCATCAATGTTCTGGTGCTATCAACCACTCGCTGGATAAAGAATTGGCTGGATGGTTGCACTCGAAGAACTGCAGTCAATAGCTCAATGTCCAAGTTACATCAGTGACAAGTGACTTTTCCCAGGGGTCAGTACTTGGACCTGAGCTGTTTAACATCTTTGTCAGCAACATGGACAGTGGGATCGAATGCACCCTCAGGAAGTTTGCTGACAACATCAAGCTGTGGGGTGTGCTCAACACGCTGGAGGGAAGGGATGCCATTCAGAGGGACCTTGACAGGCTTGGGAGGTGGACCCATGAGAACCGCATGAAGTTCAACAAGGCCAAGTGCAAGGTCCTGCACGTGGGCTGGGGCAATCCCAACGACAAATACAGGCAGGGCAGAGAAATAATTGACAGCAGCCCTGAGAAGGACTTGGGGGTGTCAGCTGATGAAAAGCTGAACATAAGCCAGCAATGTGCTGTTGTGGATGCCTTCTCCACCGCTGTCCTTGGAAGTGTTCAAGGCCAGGTTGGATGGGGCTTTGGGCAACCTGGTCTAGTGAAGAGTGTCCCTGTCCATGGTGGGGGGTTGGAACAAGGTGATCTTTAAGGTCACTTCCAACCTAAACCATTCTGTGACAATACTTGCACACTACTTTCTAATTTCAAGTTATACAATTGACTTGCAGCAGACACTTGCATGTCATCTGTCTTTAAAACAAGGTGCTGAATAATCTAGTCAAAAGGGCTAGAAGGGAATTCACACAGACAGTAACTGACTTCTCCCCCACTGATGATGTGCTGTCAAGTACTTAAAGCACTTTTAAATCATTTTGCAAGCACTTTTCAGAATTAAATTACAAGTGTGACATATGGCATGAAATGAAAGATCCAGACCACAATGCTGTCATTACTGTTAAAATCCTGTATCATTCAAAACGTGAACAAATTAGTTATGCTGCACTTTTTAACAACGGGTACATTCTGAAACTGTACTACCTAAAGCTACAGCTTTTGGCATCATGCAGCTCACAGTTCAAGTGAAGTTCTTGTGCACTGGCAGAATTGCGCCGGTGCAAGAGCTGGTGAGGCCGACAGCACTGGGGCACTCCAAGTTACATAAACCAGACTGCAGATCCTGCTCTGCCATTCCCAAGTCACAGCCACTTTCATCCCTCCTGCCTCCCACATCCTCCTGTTCTCCAATGCAGAAATACACCACTGCCCACGTACAGGGTCTGCCTGGCTCTCCTCCACATGGAAGTAGCTGTCTCCCCCCACACATACCCTACATATAGTCTACTCACCAACTGACAGCCAGTACAGAGCTGCCCTGTATTTTCAACTGAGAGCAGCAGCTACTCAACACAGAAAATAAAATTTCTAGTCAACATTGCTAAATTTTGTTTTAGGAAGCTGCCCACTGTGGCAAACTGGATAAAGTATCGATCATCTTCCCTATACTACTTAATTAAGGCCCCCCCAAAAAAAACCCAAACAATAAATGGTTTTCCAGATTCCCCAGCAATGTGTTCCAAAGCTCTTTCACAATTCTTAATTTAAAGGCAAGCAAATGGGAAAAGCTGCCTTGAGCCTTACAAGGAATAGCAAAACTTTTTCCATGCATTTTAATCAAGGTCATGGGGCCTTATGTGCCCTGACGATCCATCTACCTCAGAACACAGATGCAGATACCTATATTCCAGAACAAAAATACAATTCCAAGATATTTTCTTTGTATTCCGGGAAGGCTGAAGACACAGGTCCGATGTCTAAAAATAAGCACTGCTTCCTAGCTTTGAGGGCTGATAGACAAATGGGTTTCCCGTGAGGCCAAGGAGCCACTAAGCACAGCACCAGCTAAGACTCAAACAAGCTTCCCACAGCCAGTGCCCAGTCCCAGCACTGCCCGTCTTCTGTGAACTGCCCGTTCCCCTACGCTGCTGCTGCAACGCAACAGCACAGCATCAGCCCACTTCGCTCCTCAGCGCTCACTTCAGCAGGTCACGCCGCCCTTCACCTTTGTACTGAAAACTGGAGCTGCGCTACCACAAAGAAAGGATCCATGTGTCAGTCACCTCCTCCTTTCAATCCACCACCAGCAGAAATCAGAAGGCCACGATTTGGAACAGCAGTGAAGGTTAAGTCTATGACTGCACATTTTCACTACTTGATCATTTTTGTTCCCTCTATTGACAAAATTCTCAATATGCTACTTACGCCAGCAGACAATAATGGAGTAACCTAAACCAATTTTGCAACAGATCAAAATTCAAGATAAGAGGATTTTTGACAATCATTACTTCTTTAAAATTATTCTATCTATAAAAACTTCTGTAGTTTGTCTTATTAAAAAAGCCAATTGATAACATTTTGTGATATCTTTCAAACACTAATTTTTGAAGTCAGTAAAAATAAAAGATGACTTAAAAGTGGAAAGAATATTAAAAAAGAAGCCATCCTAAAGACGATTTCTCCATTGGTCCACATTCTCATCTATTTATATATGTCTCCACCAGTCAAGTCAGTCAAGGGCACGTAGTCTTTCCCCACATACGATTCCTCTTTAAGACAACTTATACCGTCAGAATATTCCAGGTATACAGCAGGCTGACAGGTACCATTCCTTTGGAAATTACTTTCAATGGAAACCAAATTAATCAGTTGTAAAAGCAAAACCCACACTTTTCAAGTTTTAATTAGTTTTATTAGTTGAAACAGCAAATCTCAGAACAACTGCAGAAACTGTGGAAGAGAGCAAATAGAAAACTGAACTCAATGTTGAAACTATTTAAAGGTCTCCACCACATTAAATAATGCCTGGAAAGGTTAATTTTATTTCTTCAAGTGAGAAAAAGCAGACAGAAGCTTGAGTGCAGGTTTTGGCTAATACATTAGCTTCCAATATTTTGTTTCAAAACATGAAAAGAATACAACTAATTAGGACAGATGTGCTTACGAAGAAAGAAGCATCTAACATATGCTATTGCAGGTAAACAGGCTTTCAAACCCACTACTAAAGCTCAAAAGTCCATAGCAGATCAGATTTTTTAAAAATAAAGCATGTGACCCACATTTTCCTCTGGCACTTAATGTCTGGCAGCAGACAACAGCGAAGGACAGATTTGAAATATTGTTCTCATATCTATATGAAATAGAATCTACTGTTTCATAATGTAGGGAATTTCAAGTAAATAAGGAAATACTAAGTGAAGATGAAACTAGAGCAAAAGAAAGCATTAAGAAACACATGCAATAGATGACACAGGCACAATCTGTAAAATAACTCCATAGTTAATCCAGCTTGCAATAGCTGAATTATCAGTCTAACTGTATACGAATTACTAAAGCACCATTAATTAAATCACCAATTTATTCATAAGTATTTGCATACAGTTAAGCAGAATCTCAATTTAAAGCACTGATTTTTTTATATCCTAAGCAGAGTAAGTTATTTGTAGCATACCAGATGTTTGCTGACAAGGAAGAAAACATGCTAAATCAGCATTTTAAGCAAAGTGTAGAAATACATTCACCTAATTAATCTTGTTCAGGTGACGAAGTAGTAACCATTTAAATTCTCTCGGTCACATTTTCTGTACCTGATCTAACCTTACTCTTTTTTTACAGGGATAAGACGAGGAGTAAGCTACCTCCTACATAACCTCTACCACAAAGACAAGATCTTTATATCATCTTCTTGCAACATCCAAGAAAAGCCAGCAGCTTCTACCACCTAGGAAGTGCCCCATTAATTTTGGTCCAAGTCCTCTGTGGAGAACCTTACATATGAAACTCTTCCTGCAGAGTATAATATTCAACCAAGATGAATCGACAACAGTATAGCTAAGCACTGACAATAAAAAGTGAAGGTCCCTATACTAAGGAAAAAGGCTGTCAGGAAAAGAGGAAAACCTCCACAAATTGAAAACAGTATAAAAGGAACATCAATTGGTTTAATAAAGTGTTGCATTCAGAGTCTTCAAAGTTCAGTTTTAAGAAACACTTCGTGCTCACTTTGAGTTCTTTCTCATCCTTCAGTAGTATTTCACACATTATCAATATCTGAGCCTGAACTCAAAAGAGTGAAAAAATTGAAGCACACTCTTCCAACTGGTATTTCTAAAGTTCTAGTCACAGTTTCCATTCTAGAAAATGGTAACGGAATTACATTTCCCCTTACTATTACTAGAACTTGGGCAGTTTCATTAAAAAAAAAAAAGGCATAAAGACAGTAGGCACTAGGTTAATACAGAATTCACTTTTGTAAGAACTACCTAAAAAAACGTGTTAGAAACACTCTCCATGGGACAAAGGAAAGTGATGTGAAATTCTTCTCTGCCTTCCCCCACTTCCCACAAGTGCAAGAAAACCTTCCTCCCTTGTCCACAAGAGAGGTAAAGACACCTTGTCAAACCCTAGTAACCTCAGTGCAGACCCACAGACAGGAAAACAATACAGACTGAAACACTAAAGAAAATTTTGGCAAGAAGCTAACCAGAATAAAAACTGCCAGCAAGTCAGCTGACTTCACATAAGAAAAGTCTTTTTTCCCCTCCCCAACATTGTCGTCCTTATCTAGAATAGCTTCTGAAGCTTTTCTACAGTTTTTTTGTAGAATCAGAGAGTGGTTGAGGTGGGAATGGATCTCTGAAGATTGTCTAATCCAACCCACATCCTTAAAGCAGGGGCAACTAGAGAAGGTTGCTCAGGGCTGTGGCCAGTTGGGTTTTGAATGTCTTCAAGGATGGAGACTCCACACCTCACCAGACATGTTACAGCATTTGCTCAACCTCATTGTAGAAAAAAAAAAAGTATTTTCTTGTGTTTACATGGAATTTCTTGCATTTCAGCTTGTGTCCATTGCCTCTTTTTCTGTCACTGGGCACCACAGAGAAGAATTACACATAAATCCTATCACACAGTGACAGTATTTACTTGCATGTGCAGCAGGTACATCAGTCAAGCCCAGCACAGAAATGTCTGTGAGCATTCATCAAAGAAAGCAGCATGTATATTCTAAACAGGGCTATTATAAACCTGTCAGATCCCAAAGTTAGGAAAATACTATACTCTTAGTGGCTCACTAAAAAGCAATATAAATAGTCACACCTTATATAGTCACCAGAAAGTAAACTGACCTACAGGTCAGCCATGCTCAAACTTTTTTTAATTTGACAATTCCCTTTTTTTCCATAAAGGTTTGAGAGCCCCTACCTCCACTTTCTCTTCCCACAGACAGACCCTAGCTTCCAGTCTGTTTCAAACCTCTCCACCTCAAACTCCAGGCACCAACCACCTCACAGAGGGTAACAGTTCATAGCAACTATTACCTCCCCAAAGGAGTAATACCACATACCCAGCTGGCCAACATCCACCCACACTGTGTCCCCAAATGTGGCGTATCACATTCCAGCAGTTAGCAAGGCAAAGGTATTGGCAGCTCTTCAGTTTCCCACATCATCACCGACTGAAAAAATCATTAACTTCTTGACACAGCTACTACAGAGAAGAGTTTGTATGATGGAAAGGGAGACAGTCCTGGACAAGCAGTAGGCAGCTTGTGATACTCTTTTTGCCTCAGAACATTATTCTATATGCCGTCTTCCCAAAGAGTTCACCCCTAGCAGCTGTTACAGATGGCGGCAGTAATCTTAGTAGCAAAAGCTTCATAACATTAACGCAAAAAAAAAAATCCACCTTGTGCATGTATTTTCCCTAAACCACTATCATAAGTGGCCAGAAACTGACTGGTGAAAAGTTTATTTTTAATGCAAACTTTCTCCCTATTTTCCAGTATTTCAGTCAACATAAAATCAGACACATCAGTGACATACAGAAATTTGAACTGGAACAGCTACTTCCAGGGGCTTTAGTAACAGATGTCTTAGTCCAAACAGGTCTAAGGTTCTTTGATACAGGAGCATGCCGTACACTGCAGGTGGACTGGCAGCGAGCAACACACACCTGCACCCCACCCTGCTGCAATGAGCATCCAACCTGTGACTAACAAGAGGCTCAGGAAACCCCCTCCCTACTGCAAGAGGCACTCTGGTTCTATTTCACATTTTTCCAAAAGTCTCAGATATGTATACACATTGAATTGAGATCCAGTAGTGACATCCAGTAAGTGTTCAAGGCCAGGCTGGATGGGACTTTGGGCAACCTGGTCTAGTGGAGGGTGTCCCTGCCCATGTCGGGTGGGCAGGTTGGAACTAGATGATCCTTGTGGTCCCTTCCAACCCAAACCATCCTATGATTCTATCTGAGGCCAGGTGAATAGTCACAGATTTTCTCTCACCATTTCTGTTCATATGTGCCACTTATTCTATAAATAACCACCTGACTATTTCCTCCCCCCAAAATCAAACATTTAATATCAATACTGCATCCAGCTCTGGGGTCCTCAGTACAGGAAAAACATGGAGCTGCTGGAGCAAGTCCAGAAGAGGGCCACAAAGCTGATCAGAGGGCTGGAGCACCTCTCCTACGACGACAGGCTGAGGGAGTTGGGCTTGTTCAGCCTGGAGAAGAGAAGGCTCCAGGGAGACCTAATTGCAGCCTTCCAGTACCTAAAGGGGCCTACAGGAAAGCTGGAGAGGGGCTGTTTACAAGGGCAGGGAGTGACAGGACAAGGAGAAATGGGTTTAAGCTAAAAGAGGGGAGATTTAGATTAGACATTAGGAAGAAATTCTTCCCTGTGAGGGTGGTGAGGCCCTGGAACAGGTTGCCCAGAGAAGCTGTGGAGGCCCCATCCCTGGCAGTGTTCAAGGCCAGGTTGGATGGGGCTTTGGGCACCCTGGTCTAGTGGAGGGTGTCCGTGCCCATGGCAGGGGGTTGGAACTAGATGATCTTTAAGGTCCCTTCCAACTCAAACCATTCTATGTTTCTCTGAATGTCAGTAATTTTTCAAATCTTAATCGATTTTGTTGATTAAGCACAAATTCAAACAGCTAATGAAGGCTTCTAAAACATGAAAAAACTGACAGTATTTTATAAATCCATTGCAACTCATGCATATTTTTTGTTTGTAGAAGTTCCAATAAATCAGGAGCAAGCTACAGAAGTTAGTCCAAAGGCAAACTCATGCTAATAAGCTACATCTGGAGTTTCAGATTAAATACATCACTCCTCTGCTTAACAGACTTATACTCTAAGTCCCCTGACTTTCTAAGGCCGTTATCAACCCAAATCCAAATCGTACATATGCCTCCCCAAACGGGGCCCTGCCTTTTTTTGTGGTACCTCTGTTTACACAGCTTATCCCTTATCACACTGACAACACTGGGAACCACAGCAGATGGTCCCCTCAGACACAACTCGAACAGGTTTTCTCCACAACCCATTCCCCCTTTTTTTTTGTGTGCAAACAACTGATAAGAAAGGCTGCTGCAATGATTTACTGATATCTGAAGTTGAAAATTGACAAAACGCAAACTGCTTTTGGTTTTCCCCCCCTCTCCTGTGAACTGCTTAACCTCTTAACTACTAAGCAACGTAGACAAAGAGCATTAATAATTGTACAAACCATACAGTCTGTTGGATTAGCATTTCAAACGCAAGCAGTATTGGTTAATTTAAAGATCATTAATACCTTTAAAGGTTATGCCAGTTACAGCAACCAGTCTCCTACTACTAAAGGAGAAAATACAAGGTGGTCTCCTATACTATTAAAAATATACTGCCACTGATCTGGGAAATGTCTTTAAATGATATTCAACACCATTTCCAACAGTCTACTAAAAACAAATTCTCAATCAGAATTCAGAATAGAGACTGGGCATTTCAGAAGTGAATATACATTTACTTCTATCTAATGACCTAGAGCAACCTGAAGTTCAGTGATAAAAATCAAAATGCTCTCAATATTGCAATTAGAAAGACAGAAAAATACTTTAAGCTCCACAAAAATTATATTAAGCAAGTCAGGCTCTTGCTACTGGAGAGCATGAATTTGCAAAAACACTGTATCAAAATGTTGCAAAAAACCCCTAGAGATTAGCAAAAGCATCTCAACTAACCATCTATGAAGAAGCATCTGCAAGTAGACAGTAATGAACCAGACAGACCCAGAGGGCTTTCTTAAATGTAGGTCATGCCTGTCAGACCATAGCAAAAGGCACAGTAACATTTGCTGAAGAGAACCCCGACTTATTGTTGCACACACAAATTTACTCTGTAGGCAGACGCCAATAGTTATGTATTGGTGATGACCACTGTCTGATGCTTCAAAAGCACAAGAAAAGCTGCACTTAAGATAGCTGTACCGAATTTAAGAATAACAGTCATAAAACATTCCGTTTTAACACTTCACACCTTAGATGCTTTTTTCTTCTTCATAAAGCTGTCACACAAGAAAAATTTATGTTTAAATCTGATGTTTGTTTTACACCGAGGTTTGGGAGGCAGGGGAGAAGTAGGCACAAAAAGTGGTTTAGAACAGTAATTTCTTCTGACTTGTGCCATATTAAACTGAAGAGTTGGATTACCTAATTACTGAGATGAGAAATAGTTAAAACTGAGTATTATTGCCCCAGGCACCTGCAGTGTCCTCTCTCCTTGATTCACACGTTCAGTCTGAGAATCTGGGCTTTTTTGTTAGAACAAAAATCCACCAAAAAAGACCGAACCTAATAACTTGAGATGTGGATACAGACAGAACATGAGACAGCATAATGGAAGTACTCGTACCAATAGCCCGATCCGTGGCTGCTTGTTTGCTTGGTTTTTAATTTACTTGCACAAACAACATAGCAAAAAAGTAAGAATTTAAGAAAAACTCCTGACAACCAAGAGGGAGAAATCACAAGTTCAAAAGAAAAAAAATAATTCTTCACTGGTCAGCAGCAAAATTCCCCATTCAGAGCTCATTTATCACAGGTTATCGGTGCTTACATTTCTTCTGTGAATCTATTAATAAGACACTTAGCAAGAAAACCCAGCATCAGAATGACATCTCTTTCAGATACAAAACCAATCCACATGCAGATACAGTTACACCAACATTTTTATACTCATTTATAATTCTATATAGATTGCGGTGTTTTTTGGGGGATGGGGTAGTCGTCTTTGTTTTTTTTTTGATTTTTGTAAGTTTATGCCCTCGATAAGTTTCAGATTTAAAAACAGTGTGCACTTATCTGAACACACATAACAGCTTTGGACTTGGTTCATTATAGTCTCAATATGAGAAATAAGACAGATGATGTACCAAGAGGCTTTTCAGTCTTATAAATCAGTGAACATGACCTCCATTAATCATCAGGGTTATTTATTAGTTTTTAACAAACAAAGAAGAAAAGAATCACTAGGAAGATCTTCTCATCGTCACGTTATTGCAAAAAGGAATCGACACAGCAGTATATTAGAAGTATTTATCACTCAGCTTTCTTCCCAATAATTGTCATTACTGCAGACACATGTATGAACCTCAGTATTAGAACATTTTAAAGTTTTTGTCCTGACTGAGTACTTCAAAGCTTGAATTTTACTTGGCTTACAATCAAATAAAAAATGAGTATAAAAATGTTTCTGCTGTTAGAGCTGCAGCTGTCTGTAGAACTGTGCTCTATTTTAAATATACAAGTTAAAAATCATTCTGCTGTACTCTGAGCAGGGTCAGATTGAATGGCAGTATTGAGACTATTTATCTTCAGGGAGCTTTAAAAATACAGAGCTTAAATTAAGGGAAGGGGTATTGTGGTCAAGATCAAATCTCTGAATGGTGCTGTTCATTGGAAAACATTTCTTCTGAGATATGAGAGCAGCTTTCTGTCTGACCACAAAATCTACAATGATTTAGACCTTCCTGTAACAAAACAATAATTTCTAAGACTAATTGCATGTATATACTCAGCTAGAAAATACAGAATTTAAAACAATTGTTCAAGATATAAGAAAAAAACACACAGAGCACACTGAACCATGCAGAATCTAAACCCTACAACTGAAATGTTCTAAAGGCTTTTAATAAATACTGTTCAGGAGTAGGAAGAAAACAAGTTAGCATAATTATCTACTAATATTGCAAATTTTACCTGCACATACTGTAAATAAAGAATAAAAAAACCCATTGTGCGTTTCTATTTCTATTCTATTTAAACTAGCCTGAAGATAATTACGAATGCACACTCTGGCTGAACTTCAAGCTTTCAGATTTTAAACATTAATTTACTTTGACTATGTGCATGTCAAAATGAAAGATTGCTGTCTGGATCCAGACATGCAGTATTAATACTGAACACGTGCATTCATTTCAGGTCAGCAGACGTTCCAACTCTACTTCAGCAGGTGGTAGGAATAGCACACTAATTAAAATCTGTATTAAAGTTCACAATGGGCTATCTATTCTGAACAGCTCCCATACAGAAACATCACTGCAACCTAAGTACTCGAGCCTGAAGAAAACTGAACTGCCTCTCACATAAACCAATTGTCCCTTTCTGAACAACTACTTTCTCATCCTAGCAACACTTTTCAAAGCAGCCCGCCAAAGAATTCACAACCTAGGGTTAGATAGTAAGAAAGGTAGCAAAATATTTCTTCAAAATAATCGCACATTTAGATATTAAAATAATGAAAGAAGTTAAGCTCATTCCCTATTAGATATTTGTCTCTGGTCACTTCAGAAACTGAGGGCCTTTCATAAGTGATACAGTGGAGAACAGTGTAAACAAAGTCAAGGTAGCCTCAGCCCAGATTACCTGATAAGATACCGATTTAGTCACAGTTTTAGGGTAAACATGAACTTGTGTATGGTTTGGTTGTTTTTAACTTATAAAACTTACAGAAAGTGTCATTCTCAAACTACACTTTTGGGGGTGGGTTTTTTTGCTTGTAGTCCATAAGTACTATGCTAAAGCCTAGAAATAAGCGACATTTTACAATGCAAGAACCACTTCAGTTAGAGTATTTCTTACAAAACACTAGACAGTACCAGCTATCTGTAATGCTGTACAACTTGCACAGTCCACCTACTAGCCTCATTCCTGCTGCTGAATGAGATGTGACCACCAGGCTGACTGCAAAAGCTTGAACTTTACGGCAACTGCAGCAAATGAATTTGATGGGAAAATACTCAAGAATCCAGAAACAGAACATTTAAAAATACACTCCCCAGGGCAACTGATACTTGCATTACATACTTCCCAAGAAAACAGCAATATCCATCTTTTAACTCAGAACACAAAAACAAGTAGGTCCTTTATCCCTAGTCTCTTTCAAATCTGAAGAAAAAGCAAAGAACTATTCATAGAATGAGTTTGGGTTGGAATGGACCTCAAAGATCATCTAGTTCCACCCCCCTGCCATGGGCAGGGACACCCTACACTAGACCAGGTTGCCCAAAGCCCCATCCAACCTGGCCTTGAACACTGCCAGGGATGGGGCCTCCACAGCTTCTCTGGGCAACCTGTTCCAGTGCCTCACCACCCTCACAGCAAAGAATTTCTTTCTAATACCCAATCTAAATTCCTCCTCTTTTAGTTTATACGCATTACCCCTTGTCCTGTCGCTACACTCCCTGAGAGATAGGCCCTTTCCAGCTTTCCTGTAGATCCCCTTTAGGTATTGGAAGGTCACGATTAAGTCTCCCCAGAGCCTTCTCTAGGCTGAACAAGCCCAACTCCCTCAGCCTGTCCTCATAGGAGAGGTGCTCCAGCCCTCTGATCAACTTTGTGGCCTCCTCTGGACTTGCTCCAGCAGCTCCAGGTCTTTCCTGTACTGCGGATTCCAGAGGTGGACACAGTGCTCCAGGTGTGGGAGTAGAGCAGAGTAGAGGGGCAGAGTCCCCTCCCTTGACCTCCTGGCCACACTGTATTTGATGCAGCCCAGGACACAGTTGGCTTTCTGGGCTGCCAGCGTACACTGCTGGCTCATGTTGAGCTTTTCATCAACCAGCACCCCCAAGTCCTTCTCCTCAGGGCTGCTCTCAATCCACTCTCTGCCCAGCCTGTAGCTGTGCTTGGGACTGTGCCGATCCACGTGCAGGACCTTGCACTTGGCCTTGTTGAACTCATGCAGTTTGCACAGGCCAACCTCTCTAGACTGTCAATTACTCTCTAACCTATTCTATTACTGATGGCAGGAACAGATTATTATTTTTTTTTAAAATTATTCCCACAGAGGCACTAAACTTTCCCACATGGAGTATCAAGATGATGACACCTCCAGAAATATTCTCTCTCCATGTTTCAGAAACCACCTGCTTCTCTGCACTCACACTGGCACTCCAAGAAGGGAAATTTAAAGTGCAGCCTAATCCCTTCTCTCTTGAAAACCACCCATAGCAGACACCCTCAGACCTCTTCCACCCCTTTACTGGGCAATAAGATCAGATCAAATTGATGCACATTCTAGCCAAGCACATTCTAGCCAAGCACAAATATAAAGAATGTTATATCCCACACAGAATTTATTATATTTAATGAGCCTCCTGTATATATGTCATACAAGTTTGAATTGTACATGCTAGCCAAACAATATTGGATGGCACCTTGATAATAGGTGCTGCTTTAGAATTCTAAATTCAAATATCATGAACAACAATGGTGACACATCAGTTTAAGCTTCTACAACAACTCTTCATCTTTAGATGCCGGTGTAGTTTTCACCACAGAGTTGAGTCTTTGAAAGTGTAAAGAGAAGTAAAGGAGCACGTTGTTTCCCTGGGTACAATATTTTCTTGTTCTTATGTGTGGCACTATACCATTACACTTCATTTTCACCGAAACAGCTCAGATACTTACAATGTTAGTTTGCCTACTGCAAAGCTAAAAACATATCTAAGCGTATTTGATTTGCATCCTTCTCCCAGTAACATGTAATCTTATCATGCACTTCTATTTTAAATAATTTTGGTTCCTATTGAGCAACATCCATCACAAAACAGTAAGAAAATCTACATATTAGGGTTATTAACTCATGTTTCATTGAACTTTTGTTACAGAACAGTACATTTATCTTGGTCTATTCACTCAGAATACTAAAACATCCTGTCAAGATTCCATCTAACATACAGGGACGTCACTAAGAATATTTAAAATTCATCAAATTAGGGAAAAATTTTAATAGAAGTATTTTTTCACAAGACACAAAAAGAAAGCATTTGTGAATTTTGACATCATGGATTGAGTTCAGCAAAACAGAGCACTGGTTTACCAAAGATGTTCACAACTCAATCACAGCATCACAGGATATGAAATCAGTATCATCCCAGCAAGTCGTTCTTGCAACTTTTGTTTTCTCCCAGCATATAGGATACTACTCAGTGTATAAATATTATTACAGAACTGGACTGCATCTGTGTCTTTCCAAAGATAATATTTTAACAGCAGCTGGCAAGACAGTCCAATAAGTAGTTACCAGCCATTGTCAGAAGCATGGACAGCTCTGACACATCCTATAAACTCAGCTGCAAAGAACTGTGTACCTGCTTCTCTGCTTTAATGGTGATCTGTGGATCCAAAGATAAAATTATCAGATGAGGCATGTCAGAAAGGTATCGCAATTACACTTGCTAAAACAGAACTGGAACAAGGACCATTTTTATCTACTGATTCATGGTCAGCTAAGTATATTGTAGAAGCACTGAACTTGAAACAAAATCCTGAGCCCTCCCAACAAAAACAGTTTCAACTACCAAGAAATACAAAACTTGAAAGTTCAACTGAACTTGAAATTATATGGTTAGCCTGACCATGTGACTTTCCATCATAACTTATTAACACACTCCACATGCTTACCTATACACACAAAAGCCCTCAAGAACTCTAAGGTTGACTAAACATCGAAGGGATTTATGCAATTTGAGGGAAGATAAGGTTTAAAAAAAAGACTTGGTCTTGCTGTGTTAATAACCAGGGTGGAAAGAACAAAGGTATTCATGCCAATGACCATGGATCTCTCTCAGGTGTCTGAGTTAGGAGCAGAACTCACCATATAATCAAAGGAAAAAAGCCAACCCTGTTGAACTCCCTACCTCCAGGAGGTGCTTCAGGAAAGCAAGTATCTTTTCACTTAGCTAATTAGACTTAGGAACCTCAACTATATATCTTAGATGTATGGTAAAAACAGTTTTTGAACACCTATTTTGGTAGATATTTCAGCATTCCCTAGGTAGTCCTTTGCTTACCATCACTTCGATGTAGCAGCTAAAACTTATCTTTAAACAAGGACAGAAGGTCCCATTTTAACAGTTGTTTGCTTGAGTTTTAACCAAAGAAGTCTCTTCATTGTTTATTCCACAAAGACATTTTAAAATACACTATTTTCAAGAACGAAAACATTTGTAAAACAATGCTAGAGAAAGTGATGTCAATAGACATCAGACTCTGTAGAGGTTAAGAAAATATGTTTTAGCATATAGGAAGATATATGAGTAGTTCCATTTAAAACACATCTTAAATCCACCTCATTCATCAGGCTTTACATCTTTCATTTTAGAAATCAGTTTATTCAGAGTATGGTCCGCAGCATAGATGGCGCATGTGTTTTCAATATTGAAATGTGTCTAAAGTATTTTGGTACAACTTGGTATCAAATACCACACAGTCTATTTCCTAAGTCACACACTCCTTGATGTTAGCAAGACATTAACTAGTTCCACACTTTCTATACATCAAAGCATATACTTGATTTAGTTCCTGGTTCCTGAAGTTAGTGTTAACGGGAATGGAATTGCTTTTACAAAAAGCTAGACCATATTAATGAAAAGGAAAAAATATATCTATGTAGGCTTAAAACTGGGTTTTACAGGAGTGAGCTGCTGATTAGCAGGCATTTGTCTGTGTCTTGGATCTCACAAAACCCAAAACCTAGTTCACATGAGCTTAACTTTTTTCCACTGAAGTTTAGAAAAATGTTTCCAGTTTGTATCAATTTTCTTTGAATGTCCATTAACATTAAGTATGAGAAAGGCAGATCCCTTAAACTACAAATACCTTCTCGAATCACAATTTGTGCACAGGTCTCTAGAAAAAAATAAAAATAAATGGTACTTCAACAGGTTGCTCTCCCGAAGGAATAAGAACCTAGAAATCAGTTCATACAAAAACATTCTTTTCATTATTAAACCACTTTCTTGCAGAATTGAATTAGTCAAGATACAGGAGGAAAGATCTCAACTTGAACAACTACACATTACTAAATCATCCTAGAAGCTGCCTTACTGCTTCAAACCAGAGGCTGTGAAAACCTGTAAAATAAGAAAAAGAGTTAAATTAAACTAATTCTTTCACTAATCAAACTGAAACTTAACTACTTCAGAATCACTGCATCATGGCAGCTATAGGTATATAAACTACAGTTACGTATTTTTTCTAAACTAAGGAAACTTTCACCTAAGGCAACAGATCTTTTTCCACTGTTGACAGATACAAACATCTTTCTTTTGCCATCCAGCCTCATGTAAAACTAATTCAGATGGCCATGACTTCAACATCTTGAAAATCATACATGTATACTTTCTGGTATACAGTCTTCATAAGAACACTTCAATACAAATGAGGTTTCCCCAAAAATTCAGTGAAAAAAATTGGTTTTAATAAGAAGTGCTGCAGCTGAAGAAAGCAGAAGTAACTGCTCAATACTTCCTCTGAATCTTCCTACAAGAAGGGTCCCTGTGCCAATATCTGCTAATATTTTTCATTTGTTTGCTTTTTAAAAGAATCAAGTGTTATGCCCAATCTTCCATTTTCTCTTAAGCATGTGCTAGGCAGCACACCTGGAAATCCCAGGTACAAATCATCAAGTGATTTCAATTAGTGCCAGGAAGGTGACTCAAACTAGAAATGTATACACATGATGCAAATTATCAACAATACACTAGTACAGGATGTGAACCAAGACAGTATCTCAGGAAATAAATGAAGAATATACCCCAAATAATTAAATAAATCCACATAATCATTACAGTAAGACAAGTACATCACTCAGCAACTACATCTGTTTCCTCTTCCCAAGAAAAAAAATAAAGTAAAATACAAAAAAATTTATACATGCACACAGAAAACAGGCAGTCTGATAACAAATTACATTTTTGCACTTCACAGACTCTTTGGAGTTTGTTTGGGTTTTTAATGATACACAGCACAAGCAGCAGCTGAAGCAAACTTTCTTCTTTTGTTGGAAGAATCCGCATCTGTAAGAGATGCAAACTTTCCTGATGTACATACCTGAGAACCATGAAAATCTGCCTTGCCAAAATTGCTAAAAGTGTTTTTAACCATTACAATAAAGGAAACGGACTGCTTGGTATACCGTACTTCCCACACAGTGAAAGCACTTGCTAACGCCGATCATTATGAAAAAACCTTACGCCATCCTGATTGGCCACAGCAAACCCTGACTGCATCACATTGCAAGCCTCTTCGTACCACACCCATCAGCTTTATTTGGATATGATCTTTTCCATGAATGAACAACTACCGTGCTTACAATAATACGGCACAGTCACTTCGAAGCCAAAAAAATCCCATTTCACAGAGAGAAAAAAGTTACAACAATGTTAAGCTTCCCCAGCTGAGATTCTGAAAATAAAGAGTTCATGTAACTAGCACGAACATACGTGGATGATGGTCAATTAGGAAAAATCATACAAATCCCTCTAATCTCAAAAGACTTTTATACTAATCACTGCTTCATTTCCTTTGTGACCATATTCGAACTGCCGATGGATCTCATTTTTTCTGATTAATCTTCTAGGATATTTACACAAGCCTAATGTATGCAGTGCTTCTGCATTATTAATAACTGTGTGGGAAATGCAGGGAAATTTTACCTCACTTGCTAGGGCTGCCTCTGAACTTTTGAGTCTTTTCAAACAATGCAAAATAAGTCCCCGAGCCAAGAGATCATTTGTAGAGGGATCAATTAAGTGACTAAATTGAAAATAAAATTCAATAAAATGCCATTTTTAACCTAAATGTTAATTTAAACGGTTCTCAAAAATATTTCAATAATTTTGGTGAAAGCACAGTTAAACAGTGCCATCTAGCAGTGACTTGCAGTACGCCTGTTACTATGATACCAGATTTGACATATTAAATAGTTTGTAAACTCTTTACTCATGTAAGTAAATTCAAAGAAACCAGTGAAGTGATCCATACAACTGCTGTAAGCAAACCTCAAGCTGAAACTTTTGAGACTGAATCTACACCAACTACTACCATTCTCTTCCCACTGATGTAAACTCTGCCCTCATAAAAGAGGGGGATAAGGTGTTTAAAACACCTTGCTTCGATATCTTTCTGCAAAAAAGCTTTCTAAAAATGCTGTGGAGAAGGTAAGTAAGCGTTAGCAGAACCCTTATTATAACAGAGCCCTGTATACTTCTTAACTCAAGTCTGATATCAAAATAAAACTTTGATCTAATGTTTCTCTAAAGTTTTTTCTTCGCTATATTTAAGTGGCCAAGATTTCTCTGCTTGCCATGATTAAAACAGTTGAAAAATCTTAAGTTACATATACCCATAAATTCAAGTTTTATAACATACTTATGGGAGAGAACAAAAATAAGAGGAGGATTCTTTAAGACCTAAAACTGGCATTAAGACGGATTCTTTACCAGATCAAGTTGCACAAAATGAATGCAGAAATCAATCACTGAACAAAACACTAAAATAAAGAGCTCTGAGTCTAAAGCTCTAGTTTCACAAGCACTCACACTTTAACTCAGCATAAGTAAGCCCTAGTGCTAAATGAAAGGTAAGTCATCTCATGTGCACTCAGTCCTGTTAATGCTCTGCCCTCTTCCTTTGGCAATGTCTCAATACATATGCATAGATACTTCCAAAGATTTGTCCAGCTTTGCAGTAAATCAAACCAAGGAACTAATACAGTTTTAGACTAAAAAGGCAAAAAAAAAAATAAAAGAAAAGAAAAAAGAAACAAATGGTGCCAGAGTATTTTTTAAATTATTGCGGAAAAATAAATGTTAACAACAGACGTGTGATGACAATCTTTGGCTTAGCAATTCAGAGTTTGTTATTAAAAAAGCTAGAATGCTGCCATTATGAACAGCAGTGTCCCTAACTGAGCCACAAAAGCAAATCCTTAAAAAACTGTGAAGCTCTATAAATTAGTGGGATTCAGTTCAGATTAAAAAAATGGATGCAGAGAAGCAAGATATTCTGATCAGGGTAATATATAAGCTAGCATCAAGACTTCAACTTCCTTATCTTGAACAGTATTATTCTAAAAACCATCTCCCATAAATATTTTTCTACATAAGTGTACTTCAGTATTTTCCATTTTACTTTAAAATTTTGTTAATTATGACAGTTATTTTCTAATAAACTTTGATCCAGATTTCAGCTGTCCTGGGACCTAGATACGATTTCATATTTTGAATAAGGCATCAAAAAATCTGCCTACTACCGATTTATCAGAATTGTACATGCTAGATAAACAGACTAATGTACTTGAAGATTGATGCAAATAAACTGGATAATGTCCAGAGGAGAGGAACAAGAAAGGTCAGAGATCTAGAGAACATGACCTATGAGAGAAGCTTTTAGGAATTAGGTCTATTTAGCCTTCACACGAGATGCCTACAGGGAGAAGTGATAACAGCATTCAAATATGTGAAAGGTTGCTATGAAGAAGAAAAGAATCAGATGTTCTGCATACCCACTAAAGAAAACACAGGCAGCTATAAGCTTGAACTGTGCTAAAAGATTTAGGTTACACATTCGGAAACACTTTTCAACCAGAAAGGTAGTTAATCATCCAAAAAGGGGTTATGAATTCTCCATCATCAGAGGTTTTCGACAACCAGCTAAAACAAACATCGGTGAACAGCCCAGCCCTGGGAAAGAAAGCTCAACCATGCAGGTGCCTTTTGGCCTACGATCTATGGCAGGCTGCAGCAGTCTAAGGGAGGCTCTGCCAGTCATGAACACAAACTTATAACCTATCACCTACAGGTGGTCAGAGAAAACAAATTAAAATTCCTCTCCTAGTACTCGTCTGCATCAGTTTACACTCCAGAAATAAACTCTCCCTGTACCCAGTGCCTGGACTGGCGGCCCACAGCAGAGCAGTACCACCCTGAGGTGCTGTTAAACGATGAG
Organism: Psophia crepitans; assembly: GCA_013399095.1. Lineage (NCBI taxonomy): Eukaryota > Metazoa > Chordata > Aves > Gruiformes > Psophiidae > Psophia > Psophia crepitans. The sequence goes on from VWZZ01001727.1 coordinate 97,063, forward strand.
AATTTCTCCCCAACTCACTGAACAGCAGGGGTAAAGCTTGCAGTACCCTCCATTTAAATGGATTTCTGCCTCAGTAAAGTGAGGAGCAACTGACTGCACTGAAAAGTTACAGCTGTAAATGAACTGACAGCTACCACAGAAGAAAGTGCTGGTTTTCTGTTCTGCTGTGTTTGTATTTGAGAAATTGTGAATAGACACAAAGACAATCCAGAAAACAACAGTTTTCCAAAAATACTTTCATATATATATACACACACACACATATATACAAGTGTCACAGCAAAATAGTTTCACAGAATCAGAACACCAGGCTGGAAAGGACCTCAAGGATCATCTGGTCCAACCTTTCTTGGCAAAAGCACGGTCTAGACAAGAAGGCTCAGCACCCCAACCAGCTGAATCTTCAAAGTGTCCAATGTTAGGGAATCCACCACTTCCCTGGAAAGATTATTCCAATGGCTGATTGTTCTCGTCGTGGAAAATTTTCTTCTTGTGTCCAATCGGAATCTGCCCAGGAGTAACTTGCACCCATTACCCCTCATCTTTTCCACGGGACTCCTTGTGAAAAGGGAGCCTCCATCTTCTTCATAGCCACCCTTTAAATACTGCAACACGGTGATAAGTTTGTGGAGAAACTCCTCCTTCCTCCCATAAGTTTCTTGGGATTTGGGGGTGTTTTGTTTGGTTGGTTTGGCTTTGTGGGGTTTTTTGTTTGTGGGGTTGGTTTTTTTGTAGTTTGAGGAGGTTTTTTTGCTTAAAAAAGAGACCTTAACAATGATATTTTTATCCTTTAACAAAAAATTCTATTAACGTTTTTTCTATTCTACTGTAATGTTAAAGAATATTTGAAGCTGTTGAAAATATATTGAGGTGATTTTCTCAGACTTAAATTTCTTCAGTTTTTATTTTTTAGTTAGTAGGCTTCTCAAGTATATTCAGTTGATATTCTCCTTTCATCACTACCAATCATAAGACTCAAACTTCTAGTTAAATAAATACTAGATGCTAGTATGGTATACTAGATGCTAGTGATAGTATACATTTTTACATTCACAAAGGAAGATTAACATTTACCAAAGGTAAGTCAATTTTTCAAAGCATGATAAAGACAAATAGAAAAATATCAAACCATAAACAAACAACAGAATTTCAAAAGTCAACTATCACTTAGGGAATCAATTACAAACAAGCACACTTTTACCCTTAAAGCCTGGCCAAGAAAAGCTGAGGGTCCAAAATGCCTAATAAAATCAGCAGCCAAGTGATCTGTCTTCTATTACTTAGCAAGCCAAAAAACTTACTTCTCTATACACCAGTGTCTTGTACCAATCAACAGTAACTCAAAGTTTTGGCACGCTTAACTCAAAGCCTATTTATAGTCACTCAAGTCCAAGTTTCTGCCTAGTTTCCTTCTGTAAGCAAATTCCAGAGCCAGGGATTTGACACACAAGACAAACACTAATGACTTTTGCTTAAACAGATGAAGCCTGTTACTCAGCCCCGACACTTAATGTGTTAACTCCAACTGGTAGCACACAAATGCTACAAGATTCATGGCAGTACATACAAGATTCATGAGCGTGCATTTCTGCAGACACATCGTACCCCAGCTAAGCAAGACTGTTGTGAAGATTGCACCAGCTAAATCAACTTAAGGTCCCCATGGGTGCTAGGATGTTGATCACAGCATCTATCCCAAGTGATCAAAATGAGCACAAAAACCACAGAAACAGATTAGGATGAGGTTGAAATTTTCAAAGAACTGCAGAAATAGGTTATGACAATATGAAACATTCAAAAGCACAGCTTTTTGATGCAAAAAAAAGCCATTTCTCTGCATCCCTGAAATGCAAAGCAACTTACCACTTATCTTAGGGTAAAAGATGCCATCTATAGTGTTGCAGAGACCAAAAAATCCTCCATTTCTGTGACAGATTAAGAGCCTATGCATAACTTGCTTAATTGCAAAATAGACTGTTGAGCAAGGCCATAAGGAAGAAGAGGACAAAGATTCAATGGTTATTCCATATCTGCCACAAGGAGGATACAAACAGCATGGGAGTCTGCTCCAACATCGCTTCAGAAGAGCTGCTTTCCTGCAAAGTCAGACACTTCCCAGTGCAAAGTTCTACTGCTTCCAACATGTACCTGGGAAAGATTCCTCTTTGACAGCTTACTTATCTCTGCTATTTTAAACATCACTCACAGTAAGAATTTACAAAAGTAAATTAAAAAATTAGTTAAAGAAAAACTTATACAACCCAGAAGCTCCTGAAGATAAGCTCAAGGAAAGATGGCAAATAAAAACCCCCCATATTTGTATAAACCCCAAGTTAACCATTCAAAATTCACAAGCTAAGTATGTAGCTAGGCCTCACCCATGTTCAACTTAAGATGTTAACTTACGGCAAGTGGCACTTTCCCTCAAAAAAACCTCAACCCAAACATTAAATCAGATCCTATATATTATTTAGAATTTGCTGAAACAAATGAAAAACCTAGTTTTGAAAACTTAGGATAGCACTGCATTGATGACAATCATTACTACCTATGTGAAATGCAAGCCTTTGTATGCTGTAACATAATTAATTAGTGATGTCCAACCTGAACACCATCTGCCTTTACCCTATTAGCTAGACTCATGGTTTTACTTATGCTGTAGTCATGCATTTCAGATAGCATTTGTTCAGCAGTTCCTGAAAGTTTCAGTGTCTTAGTGCAATACACACTCTAAGACAGTGTACATAAGATTATTAAAATAGAACAAAAATTAAAATCATCACTTAATGAAAATAAGCAGGGGGTTGTGATGGTCATTATAAGCAAAATTCTCAATTTTTCAAACAGAAGTCCTTATATAAACCAACCTGCCCAAACCAAACAAACATGAAGCAGAAAGGGCTGATTTTAGCAATTATGATACTTAATGAATCCCAAACCCGTAACACAGACTCCTTGGAAGGGGAGCTAATGGCTCCAACACAAAACCTAACTTAAGCTAAAAAGCAGTAACTCTGAGAGAAAATAGAAGTACAAAACACAGACCTTCCTACTAGTGAATAGTAAAGCTGTCAACTAAATGCACATAAGATCAGAATGATAGCAAATAATTTTAAATAACGCCGATTTAGAATCATATAATCTTTACGATTGGAAACAACCTCTAAGATCATCAAGTCCAACCATCAACCCAACACCACCGTGTCCAGTAAACCATGTCCTAAAGTGCCACATCTACATGCTTTCGAACACCTCCAGGGACGGTTTAATTAAATGCATATGACCGCACTTCAAATTTGAATAATAATGCAGTATCCCTCAATTGCCTCAGCAATACATCTCAGCAGCAGAGAAGAGGTGCAGCGTGCCCCCGGCTGGCACCGGGAGGCAGCCCCCGCCCGCCCGGCCAGGCAGGGAGCCGCAGCGCCCGGCCCGGCACGACTTGGCCGATGCTGCCACCTCTCGGCGCCCGCCGTTGGCGCACCGAGCCTCGGCCCGACAGGGTCAGAGCTCCGGCACTGGAACACACGCGGATTTTAAACCTTCCTCTGATGAAAGAGTTACACGTCTGAACCATTTCATACGTTACCATATCCTGATGTTTTTTTTAATGTGGCTGCTGGACAACTGTAAAACATTTTGATAGAAAGAAATAAGAAGGGGATGTCTGAAGCTGCTCATGTCAGCCAGCCCTGGGGAGACAACGATCTATCATTAAAAAAAGCCATAAGTGAAAAGCACAGATGACCTAAGACAGCAGCAGATACACTCCAAGGATGGGACAGGAAATAACCACATCCTTTTTTACTTGTTCGCTCAGGTGACAGGACACGTTTTTATACCTGGGAGCCACAGAAACACTTACCAGGCTTACATGAACATAACTCAAGCTGGCCACGAAGAATGAAACAGAAATTACACTCAGATCTGCTAGGCAAGAAAAAAAATATTTTCAAAGTACTTTATTTGCTCCTTTCAGTGTGGAAAAACACCAAACGTAATTTGTGTCTCTTATCTGTTTAGTGAATTTCTGTCTCCAGCCAGCCTCCATAATCACACGGCAGTCTGTCTCCTAAAATACCCTCAGGCCTGACAGAGAGAACAATATAGGTTAATGCTCTGTATTTGGAGACACAGTGCAATTCAAGATCGGTTGTGCTACATTCGAAATTCTTATCAGCAACAAGCCAGAAGCTAACTTACTTAGGCTTGCCTGGCCTCTGCAGAGTAACATCACGCAACAGCAGCTCACACATGCACAGGCACCCACCCTGCAACTGTATTAAAAAAAGCATTCCCAAAATGTGTTAAAAGGATCTTAATGCAAAATTGCACAGCAAAGGCTGACCGTGGCAAGTTCAGAGAACTTTATCCTAATCAGCAATTTCTCTAAAGACAAGGAGCTCACAGCTAAGCTTCAGCCTTATTAGCAAATGAACCTGCAGTTAAAAGTGCAGCAAGAGGCTGCAGTAAACGCTAGCCCTCCTCCACTATTCCCCCAGTCACCTAGAGTAAAAAGTAAAGTCTTTCAGGCGCTCCTACAAACAGTCTGATCAAACATGATCTTGCTCCTACCTCAGAGCACATAGTCAAAATAATCTCTTCAGGTTATAAAAATCTAGTCTGTTCTTCCACTAGCTTTTATAGATCTTCCATAAATTATTACTTGCAGCACAAAGAAAAATGAGATATGTGAAACTAATGTCTCAGCAGAGCTCTCTAGAAAGCTCTACATCACCTGTATGTCTATGCTGCACTCACTTCATCACTACTATTTATGCTTCATTTACTGATTGCTGAACCATCTACTACAGGGACACACTGCAGATACGAGGATGCACGTTACCAGAAGTTGAAATTTACCTTCATGGTTCAATCTCTTCCAAATTCATTCTTCTGGATTACATGAAGTTCAGCATTGCTGGAAGTAAACCCTATGGCATAACAACTAGGGCATGCAGCCAATTGCTTTGCCTCTTAGAATCAACCCTAACCATGTACTCATGCTTAAATTTACCTGCATAATCTCTCTATGAGTGTCTCTGAAGATACTGTGTATGCAGAATTTATTTAGGCTGTCGGGTCAGCTCCCATCTTTCAGTTGCCAGCTCTGACTGTGAAAGAAAAACACTAAAAGGAAAAGAATACATCAATTTAATTTAGATGGACTGTAAAAAAAAAGGTGATTCTAAGTGGGATAAAGAAAACAGTACACACTTGTCAGATCAAGCTCTAACAGCAGTGCTATAGGAAGTCATTATGAGGGGAAAAAGACACAGTAGATCTTTCTAGCTCCCCCATAAACGGGGGAAACATTTCCCAGTTTGAGAATCAGAGGAGTTGTATCCTGTAAGAGAGACAACATCCTCAAAGCTAGACACTCCACTTAACAGAAAGCTGCCCAACGGGAATAAGCTGATGCTAAGGAAGCTGAGGCAGGAAAAACTCACCGCAAAGAGGTCGTATATCTTGCACTGTGCTACAAGTCAGAGGTGATAAGTAACAGAACTCTAGCCACACACATCCTAGGAAGTTTTACAAGGAACACAAGAGCAGTAATACAGTAATACACAGCTGCCAAAACCACAATTATATGTTAGTTTACAGAGACCTGGGGAACATGCACTGCTGCAGGTAAGTCACAGCATCATATTAACTCTACACTGCAAGAAAGCACCGCAAAAATATCCAGGTCCATCATCCCACTCATTACCTTACAGGACACTTCAGGTTGCACTGGGAATACCTGCATTCGTCCCACAGAACTGTGACATCCTGATCACGTACACTCATGCAATCCCACCTGTTCCATTCCACGAATACTACCTTTCATTTTTCCTTCTATGTCCCATTTCACCCTCTCTTCTCATCCTCTTCACCATCTCGCCACAGAAGTTTTAGAAAACAAGAACTCTGATATCTCCTTGGAAGATGGTTCTTGATATGTCCAACTGTATTCAGAATGACTAAACATAAAACCCACCACACCCACATCCCTAACATTCACATACTAAGTGTACATGACAGAGCAGGGTTTTCAGGCCAGAGCACCAAGAACCAAAATACAAAGCAAACTTGTGACAAGCAGCAACATAAACCTTCTGAAAGCAGGAGGCCATATCACTGAAACTGTGAAGACAATTATCTCACTTTAACAAACAATACAGAAATCGGTCACCTTCCTGTCTCTCTCATTATCAACAACCAAAAGCTTTTCCATCCAGATTATCAGCCAGTTTGAATCTGAAAAAGAAGTCTGTTGCGGGAGTAGCTATACAGGTGTGTAAGGTTATCAAGTAACGCAAAAATCGTACAGGATTGTGACTCTACACATTATAGACAACAGGAGAATTCTTCAAAGGTACAAAACACCACAGGATTTGCACCTCTGTTCACTTTTCTCCATTGCTCAGCTGCTTCACACAGAACAACAGTTTCAAGACTACAGTGTTAGAGAAAACAGAAACTTCATCAGAAAAGTAGTTTGCCTTATTCTGTGTATTTAAACCTCCTCTTATCCCCCAAAAAAAGTTGTAAAGGTATCTTTTTTTCTGAATTGACACTCCAGTCACAACCATTTGAAAAGTACAAATCTAAACTTGACTAAACTTGAATTCTGTCAAGACTTCATGAGCAGCTAATAAAGATCAGTCTTTTAGCTTAAAGAATACTAAAAGTATCTCACAATGAGATGGTTCATAGCACCTCAAAATTACATGGTAATGACTACCATTTGTTTTAGATGATACTGATGAAGCAGAGAAGTATTATGAGCAGGGCGGAGAGAGAAAAATAGAAAGACCAACTGCCCGAGCAACTAAAAGCATATACCAGAAGCCAGCAGAAACTTTAGTAAAAATATCTCACTCACTACACAGGCTGCAGAGTTAATTCTATGTTAACAGATGTATAGAATACAGTAACCTGTTCAAGAGATCTCTACTTTAGGACAACAAAATAAATCAAAATCTAAAATTATTAACATTTTATTGTGCAGTAGAAAAGTACTTTTAAAACACCACCTAAAACAAAGCATCAGATTCTGAATTCCAATTCAGGAACCAAGAGCCAGTGCCTAGACAATCTTAGTCATTTTCTTTATTTTCCACTTGAGTGAATAAAATGGATGCTGCAGCACACCTTGCTGTATCTGTCCGAGGATGGCCACAGTAAAGCAGCATGGTTTAGGCAACACAACAAACATTAGGCAATGTCTTTGAATGCTTAAGTCTATATTGGTTTGAAACACCTCATCCTTTTTCAACAGCATGTGTCTTCTTTTCAACATAAGGTCTTAGGGAGATCAGAGAATTTATTCTTCCTTGTCTTTCTCCTCCTTCAACTGAAATTTACTGTTTCAGCAGATAGACAGTCTTAAGGATACCTCAGCTATATCCATTGGTAAACAAAACTGACAAGTGTTTAGAAAATTAACAAGTAGAAGAGGCAATAAAAACCACGTTAAGTAATTTCTTTAACAGTATTTCAAAATATTATTTGGCATTTACTTTAGAGAAATACTTAAGTTCTCTGCACAGTGAATTCCAGAGATGTAAGACATAACATGGACTATAAACATTAAGTGTCAACAGAAATTGGCAAGTCTCACCAACAAATACCATAATCACAGCAGTGGTGTGAGCTCTTTAAGAACTACAGGAAGGAACCCACAAAAAATACAGCATCTTTCCATCCAACAAACTTGCAGACAAATTGTGCAAGATAGCCTAATCTTTGTTCAGGCATCCTTTTTTCTAACACTGCACAAGTAAAACTGAAGGTCTATAATATGGCTTAGCTTCTACGTGCTAAATCACAGCCAAGCCCACTGAGTTCCCAACAAACAATTCCACTCCATTTTGCTTATAGAACGCTATGCTACACAGAAAAAAAGTTCCATGCTGGTAGTGTAAGCAAGCTGTTACTGGTTTAGTTTTGCTGAAAAGAAAAGTTACTGTTCATTCTTCATTCCTAATGACTATTTGTAAGTCATTAGGAATGTCTTCCCCCCACCTCCCCAGCAGGTTTTATAATGACTGAGGAGAGAATGCTTTGGACCTCAACAGCCAAAAGCAGTTATTGCAAAGTAAGAATACCCAACTGCTTGATCAATCAAAATGCATTCAAGAAGGCTGGGTCAAAACCCATTGATTCCACAGAACCAGAAACCTATAGATGCCAACAAATGCTAATACGACAACCCTCTTCAGAAGTCAATTCCTTCTATGCCTGACTATACATGCTCAGCTCCACGTTAAGTGGAGCACACAGACTGAATTCCCTTCCAGAAAATCTGGCTCCCAGTATTTCAGAGCTCCCAGCTCACCCACTTCCTCTTTCACAGCAGGCATTACTTGTCAGTACCACGAGTTTTTCTTTCTCCAGGGTATATCGCAAAGGGAACGTCCTAGTAGGTCTGCAGGCATACCTAAACTATACAGCAAGTCATGCTGCCAAGAAATCAAAACCAGTTTTAGAACCAGTAAAGCCACCACCAGCTACATTGCTTTCAGAACAGGAACAAGCACCATGGTACAGCCCTACACTGAGAGCAGCAGCTGGTCCACACATTTCTGCGTTGCTCATACTAACAAAGGAGCTTTGTGTTCCCACAGGATGGCATGCAAGATTTGTTCACAGTACAGCTCACCTCCACATTGCAAAAGCAGATACAAAAATAGGTTCGGCTTTTCTGTTGGTTTCATTCTGCTCCCCCCCTTTTTTTTTATGCTGATGTAGTTCCTGATTTTTAATCAGCTTTGGCATTATTGGATTATCTCTGTATTGCCAATTCATACCGCACTCTCTCCCCAAACAGAAGTGGTCTTTGCTGTGAGAAAGTATAGCACTGACCTCAGTTCTCACCTTTGGATATAGCAAACCCTGAAAGCAACAAAGGGTGCTTGTACAGATAGAACATTTTTGAAAGAGATGAAAGATGACAGAAAAAAAAAGAAAAAACCAAGAACTTCTGCATCTCCTGAACAGAATTCAAATCAAGAACAGGGCTGAACCCATGTAGTAAACAGTGATAAGGAATAGTATTGGAATAAGATTTTTTCAAGAAGTCATAAAACTTTATTTCTATAATTAAAAGACATCATTATATCAGTGTTCAGTTTTGGCTAAGACAACTGGTAAGGCAGGTCACGTTTATTGCTGACTAGAAGTTGTACAAAGTCTGTCTGATGCTGCTTCCTTCTAATTTTTTCCAATCTTGCAATTAGACAGAAGACACTAGAAACAGTGTTTGACCATCTCCCCTATAACAGAGCAAGAACTGCAAGTAAAGGTCACATTTTATTTCCTAGAACTAGAACTATACTCCAGCATCTCTTCAACAAGTGTTATTGAATGAGAAGCTTAGGAGCATGTAGGAAACAGGCCAATCAAAGCACTTAAGTAACAGCTGTCCAAGATGCTGTGACAACAGCTTATCTATCGCCTCAGTGAATATCGCTGTATTTTCCTCAAGTTTACAACAGTTTTACAGTAAACAAAATCTAGCAACAGAGGCATCAATTTGGAAATCAGCTCTAGCAAAACCTTTTTTGCTACTTTTTGCACAATGTAAATAATATTAATTTCAAGAAGTGTTTGAAATTTGCATTATGTTAAGCAATATTTACCATGTAACTACTTCGCTGTCTAGGACAAAAACATTAAATCCTTTCTTGACATCCTATCTGAACTTTCCAGATGATTTTGTGTAAATAAATAAAAAATAACATGTTTTCTTAAAAAGAGATTGACAAGAGATAGTTGAGAAATGTTATGAAAACTTTCTATATTGGCATTTCCTCTATGGAAAGATGGACAGCATTAGCAATAGGCTATGCACTGGATCCTAAAATCTTAACCGCCACTTTGTCAAGAGCAAGACATCTGTCTTTTGTCCGACTGCACACCTTTGACAAGCAATGGACTGTATTTTCCCTGTACCCTCCTACTGGGTACTGCTGTCTGCAACTGGGATTCTCCATGAGCCTTCTCCTCCTAAGAGTGTAATTACCCAGTCTTCCCAGTCTCTCCTTATGCATCATGTGCTCCCTAATCATATTGGTGGCCCTCCCCTGGACTCACTCCACTACATCAACCTCTCTCATTTCCTGGGGAGCCCAAAACTGGACCCAAGCTGGATCACTGGACACCGCACTCCAAATGCTGTCTCACAAGCACCACATGGAGCTGAAGGATCACTTTTCCCAGACCTCTGGCTACGCTCTTGCTAACACAGCCCAGGATGCAGTTTTTTGCTACAAGAGCACATTGCTGACTCATGTTGAACTTCTGTCCACCTCCACCCCAAAACATTTTTCTGCAAAGCTGCTTTCTAGTCAGTCTGCCCACTCACACCTTCACCACTAGCTGGGGTTACGTCAACCCTAGCAAAGGCAAATGCAAAATCCTAAGTGTCATACAGTTTCTGTTAGCCCTTTTGCTAATGTGTTAAGGTCCCTCTGAACCACAGCACTCGTTTCCAGGCCATCAACCACTTCCCCCAGTTCAGCATAGTCTATAAACTTGCTAAAGGTACAGTACCTCCTGTCTTTCAGGTCCATGAAAGACATTAAATATACCGGTCCCAGTGTGAAACCCTGAGACACATTATCAGTAATCCAAGCAGTAACAGAGCACTTTCATACACACTTGTCACCAGAAGCATCACTATGTCGTTCAGCAAGGCAGTTGCCCTCTTCAGCACCTCATTCTCACACACAGCTACCATATTTGCAACACCTGCACTCAGTTCCAGCTTCATTAACAGGCTATAAAAAGAATATTCAACAGATGGATTTGTAAAAATTTACTTTAGCTAGAATTTGCATCCAATATTTTTGTTCTGCTGATCAAAAATGATATTTCCAGAGGCCCTTAAAAGTATCAGCTTAAGAAGTTACCTAATTTCACAAAGAAGAAATCACACTGGGTAATTTCTGCCTAGCACCTCAGCATTGGAGTTTGTTTGTTTTAATGTGTGTATATACATAAGCACAAAAACTAAATCAAGACATCAATTTAATGACCAGAAACTAGCAGTTGATTTCATATACAATTACCAAAATTACTCTGTTCCAGCTACTTCAGTTTTTAGTTCTCAGTTTCAGATTCTATATGTAGACTTGTATCTATTCCAAAGTTATCAATACTTAGTTTTCTAAAAAGATAAGGTATCAAAAATTCTAGGCAGTTTCTTCCTTCACCATACTCCATCTTCCTACATCGCTCCCAATAAGATTCCAAAAACACAGGATAGCCACCCAAATCTTGACAAGCCAGAAGTAGCTTCTGGAACACTATGCATCAGAAAAACTAAGGTAAAGAGAAGTTGAATTTAAGAAAGCCACAACAAAGCAAAACTGAGAACTCATTTGTAGTCTTACACAAACAGCTGTCACAAATGAGGCTTTTTGGACCAGCACTCCACTAGTCTATGAAAAGAGTATACCTACTCCAGAGTTGCACGACAAATTAAAGAATCACCTGGGTTTCCTAAAATATAGTTTGGCACTTGAATAATTCAGTATCTAGTTTCTATTTAAACAAATACAGAAAGATTAACTGCAGAAAAGGAAAGTGAGATGTAACTGTTTAACAGTATTGCGAGATGTTCAAGAAAAGAAACAAGCCTTCTGTTAAATCAGGAGTAAAATACTTCTAACAAAATGTCTGTAAAGACAACTTTGCCATCTTTCAGTACAAACAGGACACAAGTTTAAATGTAAGACAGACCAAAATTGGAATTAATAAATCAAATTTAAGTTTTTACTTTGACTAGGCATAAGCTACACAAAGTATTCAGATAATAATTCTCCATCGAAACATGATGTTGACGTGACATCTACGTTTTCAGTTTTCTACAGCTTTTCTTTCAAGATGTTCTTCATTAAGGAGATGAAATGTGGCCAGGACAACCACAAGTCTGGGGATTTTGTTGAGGGTTGGGAGGTGGAACAAGATGACTGGGAGTGTTTTAAAGTACTTGAAAGGAAAGTAGAAATAGTACATTCAGAGGAGCTGAAAATGCAAGATACAATCCTGTATCATCCCACCTCCACCATACTGATTGTCCCTCCCGAAACAAGGGATCGTTCACATGGAGTAGTTCACCTCTGCTCCAGCAGCAAACACACACATCACTAAGCAACAACACACCTCTTTCCTCTCGGATTTTACCAACTGCAATCAGACAAGCAACTAGATTCTGGTCAAGAATTAACATCTTTCCCTTCCACTCTTATGATAAGATTTCAATAAGCTTAGCAAGGAAAATGCCTAAAAAAGGCACTCCATGACATCTATTAGATGGCAGCACCTGTCAGGAAAACCTAACCATTCAGAAAGCACTCCTCTTGTAAGCATTCTGCTTAATGCCAAGAAAACACTTCATCTCCTCACTTCAAATCAGAAAGAGATCAAAGCAGGATTTAAAAAAAAGTGTAATTAGGACTAAAAACATTTGATGATAGCTTGACAGCTCTGAATATCCACCCCAAAAAAACCTGAATTATACAATTTGTCTGATATTGTTACCTGTAATTTTGTATCCATATGCAGCCAGCTGTCCAGCCATATATTCACCATCTGAATTGTTGTGAGAACATCCCCATGTACGAATCCAGATTTTCTGAGCACCAGGAATAATGCTGTTCAGTAAAAATAAATGAAAAAGGTAGGTTAAAAGATGAACAAGCTTCCCCTTTAAGCCTACTAAACAGACTCAAATTAATTGTAATACTCCAAATATAAAATAAAATAAGCAACATAAACAGTGACAACTCCAAAACAACTGGGCCAAAACATCACAATTACATGATTTTAGTGTAGCAGGTACTAGGTCTGACTGGGATATAGTTAACTTCCTCCACAGAAACCTGTATGGTGCTGTATTTTTTATTTGTGACTAAAGCAGCGTTCATAACACACCTGTGTTTTAGCTGCTGTTCAACAGCACTTGCACAGCATCAAAACCTTCTGTTTCCCCCTGTGCTCCATCCTACCACAAGCAGGCTGGAGATGGGCAACAGGTTGGGAAGGAACATGGACAGAACAGTTGACCCAAACTGACCGAAAGGGTAATCTGTACCAGATGACATCACGCTCAGCAATAAAAACTGTGGGCTTGGTCTTTCCAAACCAGCCATTGTTCTGAGATTGGTTGGGCATCAGTCTGCCGGTGGTAGGTGGTGAGCGATTGCTTCTGCATAGCCTGGAGTTTTTACCTCCTCTTCCCTTCATTTAAACTATCTTTATCTCAACCCACAAATTTTCTCCTTTTAGCTCTTCCAATTCTCTCTGCCCGCCTACTGGGAGGGGTGAGCAAGGGACTGGGTGGCTGCTCAGTGGTTGGCCAGCATCAATCTACCAGATGGGGCAAGAAAAGCGTTTTAGAGTGGAGAAGGTACAAGAGCTGTAGGATAAGGAGAGATTCAATATGCTGCAGTTACATTTAAAAAAAACCAAACAACACAACAACAAAACCAAACCAAACAACTAACTTTCTGAAAATTATCATATCATTTTTACAAGTGACAGAAGCAGCATGGCAGATGTGCACCATGGAGCTAGCACACACAACAGTTAAAAGCTGTCATTGAAACTCCTGGGATAACTGTGGCAATGAGCTAAAGACACAGGTACAAGAACAATGCACATTCTGGAACGCAATCCTTCACCCTACCCACATTTTTTCCAACTGTCTAAACAACATACATTGTACGTGCTTTCTTGGGTCAAAAATAGTAAAACACAGCCTGTTTGATAACATACAGTACCTGGATACTTAGGAGAATGTAGTGCTAATGTGAAGTATCTATAGACCACCAGCTCAGCTGTACATGCACTCCTGGCAGAATGAGGTCAATGGCTTCAAATAAAGATGCATTGTTATGCTTATAAAATCTTTTTAACACTAGTGAAATATGAAAATTCAATTTCCTTTGCATCCCAGGCACGCTTTGTTTTCACCTTCATAATGTGGAAAGATTTTATCCATCAGCTTGAAATTAATGGGGAAAAACAAAACAAGAACACCCACACAAAATCCAGATCTCTGAACTGCTGTAGGAACTAGAATCAATAACTGAGTACATCTATAATCAATTAATAAAACAGTAAGTTCAACACAAGTTTCACTGTATCACTTGCAGGATGTATAAACAAACAGTATAGCTTTTGGAAATCCCAGGTTCCAGAAACAAAGTGTAAGACTGAAGCAAGGAAGATGTACACTTGGAGGAAGAGGATCAGGTCAGAGACTACGTCAGCAAAGTGGACATACCTTAAGTCCCTGGGCCCTGATGGGATGTACCCACAAGAGAAATATGGACATACTGGAAACAGTCCAGCAATGAGCCGTGAAAAACTTTAAAAGACTGGAGCATCTCTCATAATGGGAATAGCTGAGAAAGCTAGCACTGTTCAGCCTGGAAAAGAGAAGGCTCAGGGGGATCTTCTCAATCTATATAGATACCTAAAGGGAGGGTGCAAAGAAGATGAAAGCCAGGTTGTTTTCAGTGGTGCCCTGTGACAAGGCAAAGGGCAATGGACACAAACTGGAACACAGGAGGTTCCCTCTGAA